>SKCR01001972.1:0-14441 GCA_019454045.1 Zanthoxylum bungeanum | reverse complement strand
TTCCAATAAATCATTGATTTAGGGAGGTTTTTTTGATGAGTGGTGTTCCTGAATTACAACCCTGAATTTACCCCTGGAACGAAAAATAGTCGTCAATAATTAGCGCCGTCTATGGGAAATCGTATAAGAAACAACAAACACACTAAGGCGATGGCAAGAGAAGGGAACCACAGATCTTCAAAGGCTTTGATGATGGAGTGGATGGGGAAAATGGAAGAAACCATGTGAAGTAAGAGAGAAAATGTTTGAAAGGAAAGGGAATCAACTTAGATATTTATGAAGGCTATGATGTAGAAGTTGGAAAGGATAGCAAGAGAAAAGGGGGAAGCGGACCCCAGCTAAAGTCGAAGAGAGATAACAAAAGGGGAAAAACCTATGCTCACAATAGCGGGGGGAAAACATTGGCTGGGGATTCGAACCAGGCAAGAAATAACTATTGCCGAAATAAAGGCTCAGAGGTTCTGACGACAGAAAGGGCCTCGAGGATCCAAAGGGATACATCAATGTCCATATGTTCATTGAGGAAGATGCCCAATGGGTCAGCTACCCCCAAGATGACGCGCTAATAATTAGGGTCAATATCGGCGGGACCAAGTTAGATAGGATATTTGTAGATCCCGGGAGCACTGTGGATATCATCGCTAATGAAGCTCTAGATGGTTTAGACGTGGAGTACACTACTTTGACTGGGACGCGCGATACCATTATACAGGTTTGGGGGAGTGTCTGTAGTCCCACTTGGTTGTATACATGTGGCTATTAACACTGGGACTACTCATCACACCCTTATAGTTATGATGGATTTTACCGTAGTAGATTGCATGAGCACTATCAAGTGATCTTATGGAGGCTGAAGTCAAGGGAGGTTATGTTGTGTTACTACCTGAAGCTGAAGTTCCCTTCCTGAGAGGGAATTAGGATAGTTTGGAAGCCAGATGACTACTAGGAGTTGCATTGTTACCATTCCAAGGAACGCTTTGTATCGAGGTGGTAGGGGTGTGAAGAGGAAAGAAAGAGTAAGGGATGAGGGAGAAGTTGAGTAAGCTGATCCCCTACCCGAGAATCCTACCCAGTTGGGGTAGGATAAGAGCTGGAACAAGTGGAACTTTTCGGCCCTGGAAAGATAATAAAAATTTGGGCGGGGTTGGAGTTAGGTTTGAGGAAGGAATTGCTGGTTTTTTTGAAGAAGTATGCATATGTCTTCACATGGGGGCGGGGGAATTGCCCGGGGATGACCCTACTTTTATCAGTCACTGTTTGACGGTCAATCGGGCACTCAAACAAGTGAAGCAAAAGCGTAGAATTTTAAACAAAGAATTATACGGGGCGATTCAGACAGATGTTGAAAAGTTACTAAAGGTCTGGTTTATCAGTGAGGTCAGGTACCCGGAGTTAGTATCCAATGTGGTCTTGGTGAAGAAGGCCAGTGGGAAGTGGAGGATGTGTTTGGATTTCTCTGACTTGAACAAGTCTTGTCTGATGTACATCTTCCCACTTCCTAAGGTAGATAAGTTAGTGGCATCTATGGTATGTCATTGACTGCTCAGTTTTATGGATGCTTTCTTGGGGTACAACGGGTTAGGATGCATGCCGAGGACGAAGAATAGACAGCCTTCATTACTGACCAAGGGTTGTATTGTTACAAGGTGATATCTTTCAGATTGAAAAATGTCAGAGCCATGTATCAAAGGTTGGTGAACAAGGTTTTCAAGCCACTCATCGGTAAGACAATGGAGGTCTATATCGATGACGTGATTACAGTGACAGAGAAGCCTAGGGATCACGTGGACGACCTTAAATGGACATTTGAGCTATTAAGGAAGCACAATATGAGACTATATATAGATAAATATTCTTTTGGTGTATCTTCGGGAAAGTTTTTAGGGTACATAGTCAGTGGCCGGGCATCGAAGCAAACCTGTAGAAATTCAAGGCTGTATTGGATCTAAATCCCCCGAGGACAGTCAAAGAAGTGAACAGTTTAACGGGTCTGGTGGCAGTACTAAATCGGTTCATTTCTAACGCCAACGACAAGTGTCATACCTTCTTCCAACTGATCAAGAAGGCTAAGAAAGAAATCAGCTGGAAAACTGAATGCAAGGACGCAATCCAGTAACTGAAGAAGTACCTAGCCCAACCTCCGCTATTGGCGAAGCCGATCCCAGGTGAGATAATGTTCCTGTACTTGGTTGTTTCTGAATATGCTGTGAGTTCGGTGTTAGTGCAGGAAGTGGATAAAATCCAAAGGCCAGTGTACTACACTGGTAAGGCTCTATTGGATGCGGAAACTCGGTACCCAGCTCTTTAGTTGGTGGTTTTATCCTTAGTCAATATGGTAAAGAAGCTACGCCCTTATTTTCAAGCCGACCCCACCAGGGTATATACTAACTATCCTTTGAGGCAGATACTACACAAGCCGACGGTCTCAGGTTGTCTAGTGAAATGGTCCATGGAGCTCAGGAGTATCATATATCCTATCTGTCTAGGGTATCGATCAAGGGGTAAGCATTGGTAGATTTTATTGCTGATTTCATAGGGCCTTAGGTTTTGGCAGTAGAGGAAGCTAAGTAAGAGTTGTTTGTCAACGGTTCAGTCAACACAAAATGACATAGGGTCGGTATGATTCTCAGAAGTAACAAAAGAGAGGATTTGAGATATGCATTGAGGTTCGCCTTTGAAGTTATGATTAATAAGGTAGAATATGAAATGATTCTGGCATGACTAAGACTCCGCATGGCAGTTGGGGTCAGGGATGTGATAGTGAAAAGTGAGTCCTAACTGGCAATTTAGCAACTAAATGGTCAATTCTAGGCAATGAAGTCGAGTATGATTGCTTATCTGGCCGGGGTAAAGAAGCTAGCTGAAGGAATGGGGAATTTACTGCTCAAGCAAGTCAAACGGGAGAACAAACAATAGGTAGACTCGTTGGCTCGGCTTGCATCATCCATCAAATCAAAAATTCACCGGGCCATTCCGTTGGGATGCATACAATCAAGAAATATTAAGATCATGGAAGTAATGTAGGTAGATGCCGACATGGAGCATCCTGGATGGATTTGATCATGAAGTATTAAGAGACGAGGGATTTTCCAAAAGGGAAAAAAGAGGCAAGAAAACTGAAATATCGGAATGTAAGGTTTTGCTTGATAGATAGGGTATTATACCGAAGTGGGGTACACGATGCCATACTTAAGGTGTCTGGAACCCGATGAGGCAGATTATATGCCTAGAGAGATTCATGAGGGAATTTATGGAAGCCATGTTGAAGGTCAGTCGATCACTTACAAGGCATTAAGGCAACGCTTTTCCTGACCAAAAATATGTTGGGGTTTTGGGCGACAATTCCGGTAAACGTAGCAGAACGTGGAAAATCAAAATTTTAAGATTTCAATAATTTTTCTTGGGTAATTATTTTAATTACTCAATACTTAAAAACTGAAACTTTTACCCAACAGATTTTTCCTAAATTGATGTTTAGCCCATGAACTTTGTATTTTAAACATTTTAGTCCTAAATTGTCAAATATAATTTTAATTAATTCCAAATCAATCCAAAAATGATTTATAAATGTCTTATACATTACAATATAATTTTCAACTCAAGAAAATAGATTTCCTTGATATTGCCGCGAGATCCCTATATTTTCAAGAATTTACAATTTGGTCTTTTTTGCTCAAAACATGTCAATATCAAATCCAAAAATTCCCAAATTTAATATACATCATATATACATCAAATTACATCAGATATATTTTCAATAAAAATGGATAAAGATTAAATTAATTTGTAGTGAAAAACCATTAAACAATTTAATGTTTATCACAAATAAAACAATAATCAACCAACCAAAATTGGCCATTTAGTCCAATTAAAAATAGCCATTTAGCTTACTTTATTAAAGTTAACAAGATATTTATTATTTAATTAATTTAATTATTCAACATTTGAATAATCAAATAGTTAAATACAAATTTTTTAATATATGTATTATATTTACATAAATAATCAAAATACATAAATTAATAATAGATGCCAATTATCACAAGATCTCAAACGCATATATTTTACTTTAACCGTTAAACAACTTATAAATAATCTGTATTATTTATAAATATTGCCCTAGTGCTCTACGAGTATATTTCATTAATGAGACTCTCTAGATTCAGATATATCCGTCATGAAATCCAATTTTATATTCATAATCTACCCACATGTAAATTATGATGAATATGGATAAAATATCTGAACCATACAGGTCAAGGTCATTGCATAGGTATAATCCTTCCGTCACAGGTATCCGGATTAACCCAGAGATATAGATATAAACGTCAAATCTCTATATGGTATAATCTCGTCGATGATTCTATTAGCAAACTCTTAATAGCACTTAGAACTTATTTCTACAGTGCACCACGGGCCCATGGATTTAATAGATACCTAATTCCATAATGGATAATATGCTCTGTACACAGAATTGATAGATCCTATCCTGATACGCACATGATATCCTGAGGACCAGTCCACACCCAATGAACATGATGAGGTCTGATATAATATATCGGTGACGTGACTACCATCAAAGTATGAAGGATACCTCAAACATCCATAGTGGTATCTCAAGTTAAAGGATCACTATGCTCACTCAACCGGAGAAGATTTTTATTGACGTTTGTGTACCATCTATTAAGAATCTCCAGTGAGTCATTCAGTGTTTATCTGATATAAACACCTACGTGTCTGTATGAGTCTCCGTATACTCATGGTTCATTGAGAAACCATTAGAATCCAATATTCCAATATACGACACGTATCAGTCTCAACGGATTTACTTACTGACCAGGTAATTGTAAACTGTGACCAAGAACAGTCACTCTATGGTCATTTACGTCTTTACTATATAATAAAAAAATTTATATTATAGAAACTGTTTATTTTATTCACTTATAAAATATTTACAAGATTATTTACAAGTAAATACATAAGAAATTAGCGCTCGGAGCACCAACCCTAACAAAATCTTCCACTTGCTCTAGTGCCAATATCGATTGTATATAATACCTATTGACTCCACATGCTTATCAAATAACTTCAGAGGTATGGTCTTCATGAATAGGTCTACTACATTATCTTCACTTGGAACTTTCCACATGACAATGTCACCTCGCTATAAAATCTCTCGAATATTGTGGTATTTTCGTTCCACATTCTTCGATTTCTGATGTGCACTGGGTTCCATTGCTTGCACAATAGCACTAGTATTATTACTGTATAACAGAATCAGATTCTAGATACTTGGGACAACTCCCAATTTTGTGATAAACTTCTTAAGCCAAACAGCTTCTTTTGCAGCTTCAAAAGCAGCAATATATTCCTCCTATGTAGTGCAATCAGCTGTAGACCCATGTTTGGAAATTTTCCAACAAACTACATACCATTAAGGGTAAATACAAATCCCGATGTAGACTTTCTATCATCGGGATCTGATTGGAAATCAGAATCTGTTTAACCTGCAGTTCATTTCATCCATAAATGATAAACTTATCCTTAGTACCTTTGAGATACTTCAGGATATGTTTAACAGCCATCCAATGGTCATTTCCTGGATTGGACTGATATCTACTGGTTACACTCATCGCGTAGCTAATATCAGGCCTCATGCATACCATGACATATATAATGCTACCCAAACATGAAGCATAAGGCTGATTAGACATTCTAATCTTCTCATCTTCTGTTTGCAGACACATCTTCTTCGATAGATGAATGCCATGTCTGAACGGTATATTGTTGTTTTACAGTTATCAAAATTATACCGTACTAAGATCTTATCTATGTATGTTGATTGTGATAACCCAAAAAGCTTCATTTCTCTATCCATATAGAGCTTTATACCCAAGATATAAGAAGTTTAACCCAGGTCTTTCATGGAGAAATTCTTACAGAGGTAAGCTTTGATGCCCTGCATCATTCATATATCATTCCCAATGATTAGAATGTCATCAACATAGAGAACCAAAAATACTATCATACTCCCACTGGCCTTCAGGTACACACAAGATTCTTTCGTATTCTGGAGAAAACCAGACAATCTAATAATGTCGTCGAATTTAAGATTCCAACTTCACAAAACTTGCTTAAGTCCATAAATGGACTTCTTAAGCTTAGAAACCATGCCTAAGGTTTTGCTTGATACAAAAATCCTCTGGCTATTCCATATAGATTCTTCATCAAGAACATTTAGAAAAGCCGTTTTGAGATCCATTTTCCAAATCTTGTAATCATGGTAAATGGCAATAGACAACAAAATCCTTATAGACTTTAGCATCGCAATTGGCTAAAAAGTTTCATCGTAGTCGACACCAGGTCGCTGCATGTTTGGAATTAAACGACCCGGACCGAGCGAAGTTACGCGTTGAGATTGTTTGACTTAAATTTAAAATTTACAAGTGGTGGGACCCACTTGACTTACATCACTTGTTTGACTAGTGATGGAAGTAGTTGATGATTGAGTGTGAATCTAAGCTTATTTGTTTTTTACTCAACCAAAAGTCCAACATTCTTTGTGATTTTTTGAAAGACATATACCTAAAATTGGATTTGGTAAATGGTATTGGTTTTTATAAAATAAAAATACACAAAAAAAAAAAATTTATTCTCTCTCTCCCTCCTCCATTGCCGAATGTATATCCCTCTCCCTTAGAAATTTTGCTTCAAAATTTATTCTTGCTAGCACATTCAATGAGTCATTCAAGGTGATAGGGAAACTACTCCCTAGAGTTTGGAACACAAAGAAAAGACTTTGAGCTCTTCTTCTTCATCAAAAGTTTTGAACTATCAACATCTAAAGAAACCGATCAATGTATGTTTTTTTTCCGCAACTTCTTTGTGAAAAATTGACTGGATAAATTTTCCCTAAATTACATAGCTTGGCCAAATATGCCCTAAATGTGAATCATGGTGATTTTGATTATTTAGACCATTGGATGTGTTTAATACATGATGAGTATATTGATTGTTGATTTAATTAGATTGAAATCAAAATTGGATAAAAATTATGCCATATTGTGGTGAGTTAAGAAGCATGAAATTGATTGATTTTGCTTCAATTTATATTGGACATAAGTTGATTAATTAAAGCATGATTAATTAGTTTAATTGGTATTTTAGAAATATTGGTTTTACTAATTAATTATGGCTAATATACTTTAATTAAATAATTGTGATATTTGGAATATTGTGATTATATAAATTAGTCTTTAATTTTGAATTGGACTAATATTGTTGTATTTGGGCTTAATGGGCTTGGTTGGGCCCAGCTTCATTTAGGACAATTGGATTGGATCCAAATTGGGCCTAAAACCATTCCATAAAGTCTAAATATAATAATTGAGCTTTTAACTATTTAATTGGGCTTAATAGGCCAAAATTAATTTTATGGCAAATAGGGTGATTCCTTAATTGGGTCTTGGCATTTGGGTTTGATCCATATTGGCCAAAGCCCATGCCTTAAGAATTAATTAAAAGCTCATTGGACTTTAATTAAATTGACATTAGATGTTAATTGGGCTTTTGAGACCCATTTTAGATTAGATTTTAAATCTAAGTCTAAAAGGCACATAAATAAGTATAATTATTTAATTTGGAATTAAATTAGAATTAGTATTGGATACAAAATTAAATTGGATTTAAAATTATAGTTCGATATAATTCAAGAATATGCACTTTGAGTACTTATTCTTAAACGAGTTGGACTCGCGCAAATCAAATCGTTGTTTGAACATTAGATGGTCAGTAATCAAAGATTAATTAATTGGATTACATTGATTGAATAACATGTTTTGTGTGAATACATGGATGTATTGCATGAATAATGTATATCAGATGGATATTAGAAGGGTGATGGCAATTTTGGAAATCGTTGTAATAAATTTAGAATTTATTAAATTGGACCTACATGTCCAATCTTTTATCTCTTAACTCTTTGTATTTATCTTCTCACTAATTGCCCTCAATGTTAATAAGGTTTCTTTATTGTATTATGTAATTGGGTAGAAGTTAGAATAGTGCTAGCCAGGGAGAGGAAATGGAGAGATTTGTTCTAGAAATAATTTGTTACATATCCATCTGTATATCATTATTATTTATTTCACTCCTTATTATGCTTTTAGAATGCATGCTTAAGGGTATATGGTGAGACCTAATCAAAGATAATAAATTGGCTGCCAATTTACGTAAAAAACCCTCAAACAAATACTAAGCGTTTTTCTTTCCATTGAGTGGTTCTCTCTCAAGATCCAAGATTGGCATTGGTTTGTTGGCCAAAGTCAAGATCAATGTCCATCACAGATGTGTTTGAACCATGAAGGCTTTATTATATATCGCATGTCTTGGATAATTGTGACTTGTTGGCCAAAGTCAAGGTCATTTCTTATTCATCGAAGTGGATTACGAAGCTTTCCCACTGTCAATGGGTTCCGCTTAACTGGAATCATTAAGCTTGTTGAGCCAAAGCCAAGGCTTAGTTGATTCAGAGGAAAAGATTAGGAAATATATTGGATATATCGACATATATATTGTATATATGTTTCGGACTTAGTGGTCCACCTACCGAATCTAGGAAATGGATGGGATCTAATTAATCTTAGAGATCTACCTAGTTAAATATCATACAGTTTGTTGGCCAAAGTCAATGTTATGTGTTATTTAACGGGATCCTAGCCTACTAGGAAACTAGGTTTCCCGAGTACTCAACAGAGGGTTAGAGGCTCACCGAAAAATAGTGGAGGCCAGTATTGAAATTGCAATTTTGTTTAAATACTTGCCAATACTCGCTTTCAAATTATTTTCGTCATTTTAGATATTTATTAGTTGGAATAATATTTTATTATTTTCTTTTAACAGTTTGATTGTACCCGTAATCGTTAATTGAATAGTTAGACTATTGTAATTAAGATGGCCAGAAAGATCAACGTTAGAGACATTATCATGGGCGAAAATGTCTTTAATGGTGCGAACTTTCCTGACTGGGATATGAACCTCAGGATTGTCCTAGGAGCCGAGAAGATGCTCTATACGATAGAGAGACCTATCAAGCCTAAGCCCGGAATTGAGCAGCCGCTTGAGCTTGAGCTTTGGAAGACTCACAGTGATGACAACTCAACTGCTCAATTCGTCATGCTTGTTGCAATGACCCCATAATTTCATCGTCAAAATAAGGCATTGGATCCCTATGAAATGATGTTTAAATTAAGGGACCTTCACCGATCTAACCTTAGATCGCAGAGGTACAAATTACAGACGAAGCTCTTTCACTCTCGCATGTCATAGGGTACATCAGTTGAGCATCATGTATCACAAATGATTACTGACATCGAACAGCTAGGATAGCTAGGCATAGTCTTCGAGGCTGAGACTTCCATAGATTTGATCTTACAGTTTTTCTGACAGTTGGGGCGGGTTCATCATGAACTAAAATATGATGAACCAAGAAAATACACTTGGAGAGTTGATGGCAATGCTGAAAGAGGCAGAAAAAAAACTTTTAAAGGGAAAGAAGTATGAGGCGCACTTCTCATCAACATCTCAGAATGCCAGGGCTTGGCCGAAGGCTTTTGGAGGTATGAATAAGAAGAAAATGAGAAAGGGCAAGGCCAAATCATCAAAGTGTTCTGGGAAGGCAAAGGAAAAATCCCAAGATGTCTGCCTGCAGTGTGGAAAATGAGTTCACTGGAAGCGTGACTGCCGTGAGTATAAGGCGTACATGAAGGAAGTGAAGGCGGGCAAGGCTCCTGCTTCAGGTATATTTGTTATTGAAATAAACATGTCTACTTCTAGTTTTAAAAATTGGATTTTTAATTCTGGTTATGGTACTCATATATGTAATAATGTGCAGGATCTGTAGATTAGCAGGAGACTGGCTTCAGGAGAGATCGACCTCCAAGTTGGAAATGGGACTGGAGTCTCCGTTTTGGCTGTTGGGACTTATATTTTGGAACTGCCCAAGTACTTACTTTATCAGACTGCTATTAAGTACCTAGTTTGACTAGAAACATTATATCTGTATCTTGTTTAGCCCAATGTGGGTATAATTTTATATTCAGAAACACCAGGTGTTTTGTTTATAAAAATAATTTTGAGATATGTAGTGCTGATGTTATAATGGTCTTTATATTTTGAATATAAATCAATCTCAAACATATAACATGACAAACAAAATGATTAAATTAAGTAACAAAGAAGAAACTTATATGTGGCATTGTCATAGAGGATACATTAACAAGACTCATATATCCACACTTTCGAAGAGTGGGTACTTGTATAGATTTGATCAAAATTCATATGACATCTACGAATCTTGTTTATTAGGCAAATTGCCTAAAACTTCTTTTAGTGGTAAAGGTGTACGTGCCACTGAACTGTTAGCCCTCGTTTATAGTGACGTATGTGGTCCAATGTATAGCCAGGCTATAGGTGGATATGAATACTTCGTAACCTTTACGGATGATGCATCGCGTTATGGTTATGTGTATCTTATGAGACACAAGTCGGAAACCTTTGAGAAATTCAAAGAGTTTTGACACGAAGTAGAAAAATAGACCGATAAAAAAAACATTACGGTCGGACCGTGGTAGAGAATACTTAAGCAATGAGTTTCTCGATTACTTAAAAGAGTATGGTATTATTTCACAGTATACTCCTCCCTGAACACCTCAATTAAATGGTGTGTCCGATCGAAGAAACCGAACTTTGTTGGACATGGTAAGGTCTATGATGTGTCGCACTGAGCTACCAATTTCCTTTTGGGGGTATGCATTAAATAGTGTAATACTTATTTTGAATAAGGTTCAGTCAAAGTCTGTTCAACAGACTCCAACGAAATATGGACAGGAAAGAAACCGGGTTTCTCATTCCTGAAGATTTAGGGATGCTGGGCATATGCTAAACATTTGGATGGTACCAAACTAGAACCCAAATCGGATAAGTGTCAATTTTTAGGTTATCCTCGGGAAACCAAAGAATATTAATTCTACAACCCATAAGAGAAGAAGTTATTTGTTGCTCTACATGCGGTTTTCCTCGAAAAAGAATTCCTAAATGTAGTGGTAAGTGGAAAGAAAGTTGAACTCGATGAAAATCGGAGTGATACTATTCCTGGTAGCGATTCTCAAACGGAACACGAATAGTTCATCGGGAATGAAATTATACCACAATCTTCTAATACATCAGAACCGCGTAGGTGGAGAGATTTAGAAAACAAACTGAGAGGTATGGATTTCTTACCTCACCTCATGTGGATATTAATCTTATTGAGGATAATAAGCTTGCTACGTATGAGGAAGTGATAAAAGGTATCAACTCCGCTTTATGGCAAGATACCATGAAGTCCGAAATGAATTCCATTTATACTTTAACATCCCAGATTTTCGGGACTATTTTAAAAGATTCTCGGACTGATGTTATAGTCTCGGGAACAGGATGATAGTGAAGAATAAGAGTTCAAGTGATGTTATATGGGTTACAATAATAGATTATGAATATTCGTCGCATTGGAAAATGCTTGGGATTAAAAGTTAGTTGCGCGATTTTCGTAAAACGCGTAAAGTTTACAGTTTAGGCCATAGAATTAGCAAACTAACTCCGATTGAGTTGATTCTTGAGCCATCAGACTTGATTTTCCGAGACGAACAACTTTTATGTTGAGCCCTTTTCGAGAATCGCATCAGAAGGGCTTCTAAAGAGATGATTTCCGATTTTACCCTTAGAAGTGGGGGCATTTTGGTCATTTTCAGATTTAGATATTATTATTATTATTATTATTAGCAATTACAGAAAAAAAACAAAAAAAAAAAGAAAGGAAGAGGGTCTGCACGTCACGCGTGCGAGAGAGGAGAGGGAAGTGTCGGCGACAATCCGACCGGCGTATGACCGGTGCACCAGCAGCATCAGAATCTTCCGGTGGCGACGATCACGAGGGTGGCCGACGCCGACGCCAATGGTGAGCAGAACGATGGTAGGAAGGGGAAAACAGTCGGGCAATGGGTCTCGTATTTCCGGCTCGTCGCTTTGTTTCACGAGCCGTGCCACCTACCAAATCGAAGCCCTCGCGGAGTACTACGAGTATGCGGAATCATTTTTACCGATCGACAGCCGATTGCACGCGAAACGAGGAAAGAAATGGCACATGAATAATAAACCTACGATGAACGGTAGCTCTGATTGAAATTCCGATAACACCAGCGTGTTCGTATGGCAGAGGGGAGTCCGATTATGACCTCGGAATTTCAGTACGACTCTCCGTTTAGAACTTGTTATTTTAAAATATATCGATTTATATTCGGATGTTTCTGGTAGTTCTGTAGTGTAGCGAATTAGCATGAAATGAATTGGATATGTTTTAAAATGTTAAGGAGATAAATGTGGTAAAATCCGGAAGAAACATATTAGATTTGATCGATCCGATAGAATTAGCAAGTTTTCGGTAAAATAGAGTGTCTCGCGCGATTGAACGTAGGTGACCGTAATTGTGGGCAACACAGTGAGATCTGGGGCGACGCATGCTGTTCTAGGCTCGCGGGCCTAGTTGGGAGTACGGAATAGCCACGGGGGACTAAACCGGAGAATGATGGAGTCGCCACCCGGTGTAACCGGGACAAAGATTTAAGGCCGCACTCACCCCTCGCAAGGGAAGACCTCAAACCATTGGGTTCGGAATGGTCCCTTACTTATGCCACTTGTAATGTAAAGATTTATGCAATAATCCAACCAAGCCTATGACATATATTTCCAAGTGCACCACAATCCTAAATTCGCATGCTTGAAAGTAACAACTAACATATATGAAATCAAATCTTATTGCCAAATTCACATGCTTAAAGGTAGACTTTTACAACAACAAGCACATAACGTCATAAGAACTCAATCATTCATGTAATCATAAACACAAACAGTCATGGTAACATTTGCATATAATCAAAATGACGACAACACGGATGCATAAATCATGATACATTAAGCCAAGACTAAAGTAGATAATGCAATCATAGGGAATAAACATGCTTTTCATTATATGTGCACAAAGATAAGAACGACTATGTGTGGTTTCATCAAAAAATCACTTAAGAAATAATTATACATGGCATGTGATGAGTATGTCTCAGTTCAGTGTGTTTCGCGTTCGTGTAGCGTTCGTAAACGCGTTCGAACGAAACTGAGACAGAATGCTCACGTTCGTATGGCGTTTGCTAACGCGTTCGAACGGAAATGAAACAGAATGCTCATGTTCGTATGGCGTTTGTTAACGCGTTCGAACGGAAATGAGACCTGATGCATGATAAGGCAAAAATGTATGCGAGTTCGAGTTGCGTTCGTGAACGCGTTCGAACGGGAACAGACCTGATGCATGAAATGGGACGCGATACATGAAAGCTAAAGGGGCGCGGCGAAGTATCGTGGTAAGGATCTTATCCTCGTGAAACGGAGTGCCTTTAATCCGACTTACTAAGCCCATGCGCAATGAACATATAATAAAAGTAAAGGCATAATAACAAAGACGAGATATCGGACTTTGTATATCCGATTGAACACACCTCACGTCCAATCGAATATACGTCATCCGGCGCGGCGAAGCATCGTGGTAAGGATCTTATCCCCGTGAAACGGAGTGCCTTTAATCCGACTTACTAAGCCCATGCGCAATGAACATATAATATGCATAAAATAAAGACAGAAGTAAACACAAAGATACTTGGCGCGGCGAAGCATCGTGGTAAAGGATTTTAACCTCTTCAATTAGAGGACCTTTCATCGCACTTACTAAGCCCATGCGCTTTTCTCATCATTACATAAATAAATAACATGCAGAAAATTAAATGGCGGAATAATTAAACAACTCAAAATTAAAAAAAGAACATGTCGTTTACTCAAGTGATACGTGGAGTTGTGGCCCGAGTGCAGATCATACTACCGTCCATTCGGAATCGGCTATGAAATTTACGTCCGGGTTTCCATCCGATATACCACAAGAGGCGGCATGCATTTCATCACAAAATCCACAACAACATCGTATATGCAACAAATACCACGAATACAGAAAATATAATCAAGATAAATGAACAAAATTAAATAGAAATAAGTGTGAAAAATACCCTCAGGTCTAACCTTTTGATTGTCCTCGGACTTGCGTTTCGCGGAGATCGGAAGGGGTGAAAGCTCCTTACTTTTTCGGTTCACTAGTTTCGCGTTTTGGCTCGCCGTTCCACTGTTTTTCCCTACTACTTTGGCGTTGTTTTGCTGCTGTTTTTGATGTGTTTCTGTTTGCTATTTCGTTTTTTTTTTTGTTTTTTTGTGGGTGTGACTTAGGTTGTGTCTCTCTCACGTTGTGTGTCTCTAGGTTGTGTGTCTCTAACCCCTCAAAGGTTTGGTGAAGAGGGGTTTATATAGAG
>SKCR01001971.1:0-14415 GCA_019454045.1 Zanthoxylum bungeanum | reverse complement strand
TTTTAGTTCTCTAAGATACTAATAGATGTCTTAACTTCAATCCAGTGATTAACACTTGGATTGACATGATTGTGACTCCATATGCTCAAGCGTATGAGACACCATATCAAGTACTTTAAATGTACAATTTCCCAGAGAGTGTTAACAACTCCAAATCTATCCCAGTAGATCTTTATTCCTTGAATAAAGGTTGTTACTCCCCAGAATTCTACGGAGAATTTCTATGAAAGCCAAGCTTTCACCAATTGCTATATGGGAATTTCATTGTTAGTGCGCTCCCACTAACCTCCTTATATACGAAAGAATTATTTCGTTTTGAGTCAAATCATAAACCATTATGATTATTTCAAAACGTCAGTTCCAAGAACCTTATGATTGCTTCAATCCAAAACATGGATCGAATAACCTGCAAACCTTGTTTGTCGGTTATACAAAATCGACAGGATGTTGAAAACATCCTCCAAAGGTTTCCTTTTCAGGAAGGCGATTTTGATCTTTAACTGACACATTTCATAAATGAAATATGCAGTATCAACAAGCATCATCAAAATGGATTTACTATGGCAACATAAAAGGTTGAACCGTTATTAACACAATGTTGATAACGATACCTTTCCGTCACAAGCCTAGCTTAGTACGTTGGTATGTTGCCATCCATGTATGTCTTCCTTGAAGACGTTTACAGTACCAATAGGCACAATGCCTTGCGGTACAACAACTAGTATCCAACATAGTTGTTATACATGGAATCCATTTCGGACTCATGCATTTTGCCATAATAGGGAGTCGATACCTTGTATCACTTCCTCAAAACGTAGTCGGTTGGTATACCTCCACAAGATTAACATCTTATGAGGTGAGATCAGAAACCCAACCCGAGGTTGTTTTCTGACTCTCTCCGATCTATGAGGTTCTTGTGTATTCGAAGATTAATGGTATAGTCTCATCCTTGATGAACTATTTGTGTTCCATTATGGACTTCGTGCCTTGAATAGTATTACTCCGATTTCATCGAGTATCACTATCCTCCCACTGACCACTGCATATCGGTATTCCTCTTAGGAAAAACCGCATGGTGAGCAACAATCATATTGTTCTCATGTGAGATTTATAAGTACTATACTTATGGTTTCCCTTAGGATAACTATATTTGGCACTTATCCAATTTGGGTCTTAGTTTGGTATCATCCAAACGTTATGCCGGCATACCTAAATTATTAGGAATGAGAAACCCTGTTTCTTTCCTGTTCATATCCTATATGATATTTGTCAAACAGATTATATGGAACCTTATTCTAATAAGCTTTGCACTGTTAATACATATCCCGTTGAAGGAAATGATAGCTCAGAGCGACTCGTGATAAACCTTATCATGTCCAACAAAATTCGGTTTTTGTTCGGACACACCGTCAACTGGCGTGTCTCGGGAGGAGTCCTCATCTGAAAGAATACTGTACTCTTTCATGTATATTTGAAACTTACTGCTTAAGTATTTTCATTACTGTCTTACCATGACGGCATAATACTATAGTCGATCTGTTTATCTACTTCGTGTCGAAACTCTAATAGTTTCCGATCTGTGTTCTTCAAAAGAAACACATAACCATAACGTGATGCCACATCCGTTAAGGTCACGAAATATTCATGTGCACATCTAGCCTAGCTAGATATGGGCCCACTAACTTCACCATGAATAGGGCTAACATCAGATCGATGGCACTTACACTATACCAAAGTAAACAGTGTTTTAGGTACTTTACCTAACAAACTAGATTCGTAGACTTTATTTGAATAGTCAAATCAGTCCTAGTACCCACTCTTCAAAAGTGTGGGATATACGAGTCTTGTTTAATTCTGTCCTAGACAACAATGCCACAAATAAGTCTCTACTTGATCAAATCAATTTGAGCTATTTATTTGTCATTTTATATGTTTTGAGATTTTATTATATTCAAAATATAAATTCTGTTATTCACATCTAATGTGTTTATCTCAGTATCATCTTTATATAATGAAACACTTAGTGTTCTAGAATATAAAGGTTTATCCACAATGGATTAAACACTGATATAGAGATAATGTCTCTAGTCAAACTAGTTACATTATAACAGTTCCTAATTAAGTACACACCCGAAGGGTAGTTCCTAAACTTAGGTATCTACGGTCGAAACAGCGACTTTCGTCCCGTTTCCGATTCGCAGAGCAATCTCAGCTTGAAGTCAGTATCCTGCTCAAAGCAGATTCTGAACATCAATACATATATTTTATGTACCACACTAAGTATTTAAAATCTAATTTCAATACTAGTAGTGAACATAACTTTGACAATCATTTTTAAGTAAGAGCCTTGCCCTTTCTTTAATTCCTTCGTGTCTGTCATATCCAAATGGTAGTCACTTTGGGATATGTCAATTATCTTCAAGATCTTAATATTTGCCTTTTCAATATTTCAGGAACCTTAGGCCAAGCTTGGGTTTTTAGAATATCGAAACGATGTGCACCTCGTGCTACATGCCCAATTGCAAACTTTGACTTTATCTCCTCTAGAATAGTCAATTAATTCTCCAAGAATTATAAATTGCAATTTTAATACTTCTTAAATCTAAAATTAGATTTATGACAAGTATATTAAATTAAGCACTAAAGGTCATCATCACATAAATCTCCAAAGATTTTATGCTCTACTTATTTGCTTAATTTTGGGCTTAAGGTATAATAAGTTATTTATCAAATAAAGTAACCTATTATTTATTCCCATTTGAAAATTAATCATTTAAAATATTTTAATCCCAAATTATATTTTAAATATCCAATTTTCAATTTTATCTTGATTACAATAGTTCAACTATTTAATCAACGATTAGTGGTATATATATTATAATGATTATAATAGTCCAACTATATAGTCAAATATAATCCAAATTAATTAACCTCAATTACATTGATTACTATAATCCAATTATAAAATCAACTGTAAACTGAAATTAATTAATTCAAATATATTGATTAATATAATCCAATTATATATAATCAACTATAATACAGTCCACTGTTTAAAACAACATTTAAATATTAGTCCAACTAAATTTAATATTTATATGACGAGTGATATTTGTTTGAGCGCGTTTATGGCGAGTATTGAACGAATATTGCAAATTCAATCTTGCCTCCAACTAATTTTCGTCGAGCCTCTAACCCTCTGTCGAGTACTCGGGGGAAACCGTGTTTCCTAGTGGGCTAGGATCCCGTTAAATATCACACAATCTTGACTTTGGCCAACAATTGTATGATAATTAAGTAGGTAGATCTCGAAGATCATTGGATCTCATCCAACTCCTAGATCCAGTAGGTGGACATCCAAGTCCGAAACATATATCTTATATATGCCTATATATCTAATATATACCCTAACCTTTTCCTCTGAATCTACTAGGCCTTGGCTTGGCACAACAAACCTAGTGATCCCAGTCAAGCTGGACCCATTGACCAGAAGCTTCGTAATCAATGTCGTTGGACAAGAAGGTGGTCTTGACTTTGGCCAACAAACCACAACTTGGACAAGACACCAATATGGAACAAAGCCTCGTGATTCAAACACATCTTCGGGACAAGGGCTTGACTTGGCCAACAACCCCTGCCAATCTAGGATCTTGAGCAAGAATCACCAATGGAAGGAAAAAAAGGCATGATATTTGACGAGGGCTTTTCGCGTGCAAATTGGCTACCCAATTTAATATCTTTGTTAAGGTCTCATCATCATACACCCTTAAACATGCATTCTAAATACATAATAAAGCGCATATGAAATAAAATAATAATGATATGCGGATGGATACTTTAACACATTGATCCTAGATCAAATCTCTCCCTTTCTCACTCGAGCTAGCACTTGTATTACTTCTACCCGTTACACTACATTCTAAGAAACCTCATTACATTGAGGGGAATAGGTGAGAAGAGAAACAAATAGAATAAAAGGTGATAAGGCTGGACACGCAGGTCCAATTTAATAAATCGAATTATTACAACAATTTCCAAAAATTGCCCCACCCGACTAATATCCATCCGATATACATTATTCATTTCATCACAACACGTATTCACACAAAAGCATGCTATCAATCAATCGGGCCAATAAGGGATTGTGTCGATTTGGTTTCAATCCAATCAAACCCACAATCGACATTAAATCAACATCCTAAATGATTTCCAACACATCAATTGTTCAAAAATCAAAATACCAAGACATTAGGGGCATAATCCAATTCGGCCAACATAAGGAATTTAGGGATTTTTATCCAATTCAAAATTAAATCCAATCAATCTCAAATCAACATCATCCTACATCATTATAACTCATCCAATGAATTGAAATGAAAAAATCCAAGATTTCCAAAATATCATCACATTCGGCCATGGTCACAAATTGGGGAAAAATTGTTCCAAACACATTTTCTTGAAATTGATCAAATCAATCTTCAATATAACATATATTAAGCATGCTTTAAACATCCATTTATAAAAATCATGCTCAAATACAAAATACCCAATTTAAGCCCTACATTTCATGTCTGAACCTATAGTCTTGATTGCCATTGTTAGGTTTATATATATAGGTCCCAAGATCAAACAAGACATGAAATACATGTGTGAATACATCAACGGAGGTTCGGCTGCTGGGAATACGGAATCTCAAATCGATCGGTTGAGATGATTTGAAGACGAACAAAGCCCAAAATGGTCACTGGTTGGCGCCACTGCTGTGCAGTTCACTGCCCTCCATTTCATAACTTTTGAGCTGCGAAACGGAGCTCCAAGCTTCGTCGAACGGATCCCGGCTCATGGGGTGAACTCCCTACCACCTTCGCAAGTCTCGTAGTGTGCTAGCACTTGAGTTTTTGCCACAAAAACTCACTCTTTGCTTTCCCATTTGCTCACGCCAATTGGCTTCAAAAAACAGTGAAGAAAATCAGTTTGGGCGGTGACTTGGAAAGAGAGAAATGAGAGAGAGATGAATGTGTTGACTTGTGAAATGAATTACAAAAAATGCTTTATAATTTTTCCAAAAAAATAATAAGCATTTACCATTTTGATTTATCAAATAAAGTAAATGGAAATCAATCACCAAACACTATTCCAACAACACCCATCACTATTATTTTACTTAATAAAGTGATGTGTGTCTTTCAATCAATCAATCACATCAATCAATCACATCACTCAAAGTGAATTTGATTTGACGCTTGATGTGACGAATGATTTGACGCTTGATGCGACTTGCGTTGCCACATTCGAATTCGAAATACGAATGCGCTCGCAATCACACGCTCGGGTCGCTAATTCCCAATTAGCGTTTTCCGTCGCGTCGTAATTAAATGATTACGCCTAGCGAATTCACTATTTCACATCGCTAACGAATTATTCTAAATTAATTCGTTCGCCTGAATTAAATCCAATTTCAATTCCGCGTCGAAATCCAATTTCTTTAATATATCAAATATATTATTTTCCCGATTAATTCCAAATTAATCATTCTCTCTCTTTAGACGATATCTATCCTAGATATAAAATATCTCCGTAATTAATCCTAGATTAATTTTCTCTCTCTTCTATATAATCCCAGATTATTTAAGAGTGCGAGTTATGCGTCATCGGTGGATTATCGGGAAGCGACCCATGAGATCCCCGGATATATTGGCAGTGTAGTAAATACGGTCGTCGGAGTATCGAATCACGTACGTACCAAGTACTACGTTCTACCGATTACGAGACAAGATCGGCTTCTAGCAAAGCACGAAGTCTACCCAATTCTCCGGTCATATTCATCTAAGAATATTTAAGATCTATATCAAGCGTAGTATACCAAGTATTATGTATATCGGTCCAGTATCGGATAGTCACGTGCTAGGGCTGGGGTGGTGGATAAGTGTCTGCCCCGTCCGAAGCACATGTCGGATGTCTGGTAACTAGTCTCTATAATCGGATATACATGACCTTGTCATAATATCCCGATGGCTGGCCAGCACTTAAGAGCACTAATACCGTATCCTGCGTGACATCATCTCCACTATGACTGGAGTGATACTTCCGTCTTGACATCACACCCAATACTCTACGATTCTCAATATACCCAGCATTGGCGTACACAGAACCTGTTACAGCCCTGGACGACCTCAACTAAAGATATTGATTGTCGTAAGCATTAGCGGTGCAAGTCTCAGGTTAAGACCATACACACCTACCCTGATATCGGACTCCCATAGACACATAGTCATAATACCAATGGGATTCCGAGGGGTCTATCCAGAGCGAAGCTGTTTCCCATACCATCGGTGAAACACAACCTCCTATCGCACTTGCATAAGTATCCTATACTTAAATATATGAGAACTATGTTGTTGTGCCCTCACAACGCGCACAAGTGCAATACTAGCCTATTCCGCATTATCGATGTCCAGTCTCGATAATACTACGACTAGGGATATTTAATGATTAATCCTTCGTGGACTGATACTGTCTCATATCATCTCAATCCAGGAACTAATCATATGGACCTCTCTTCATTATATATCTAAGGTGATCTAATCACAAATGATGAGAGGCAATTTCTTGTCACATAGTTAATTTGTACAACACCACTATGATCTGTACAAATAGTGACGCTATGGGTCATATTATCCACAAAATACTTCCATCTGACATCACAACCCAATACACTACGATTCTCAGTAAACCCAGACGAGGCGTACACAGAACCTGTTAAAGCCCTGGACGACCAAAACCAAAGCGTACTGATTGTCGCAAGTATAGAGATGCAAGTCTCAGGTTAAGGACCAAATACACCTACCTTGATTCGAATTCCCATAGACACATAGTCATACTACCAATGGGACTCCGAGGGGGTCTATCCAGAGCGATGTTGCTCCCGGTCCAACGGCTAACAGAACCTCATATCACACTTGCATAATATCCAATACTTAAATATATGAGAACTATATCGTTAAGCTTCCATAATGCTCACAAGTGTAATACTAGTCTATTCCGCATTATCGATATCCAGTCTCGATAATACTACGACTAGGATATTTAATGATTAAACTTTTCAAGGATTAATACTGTCTCATATCTTATTAAATTGGTACTAATCATATGGACTTTTATCATTTATACATATCTAAGTAATCCAATTACAAAATGATAAAAGAGCAATTTCCTTTGTCACATAGTTACTTTATACAAAAACACCATGTCTTTTACAAATAGTGATGCTATGGGTCATAATTGTCCAATAGTCACTGGAAGCGTGACTGCCATGAGTACAAGGCGGAGTTGAAGGAAGTGAAGACGGGCAAGGCTCCGGCTTCAGGTATGGTACTCAAAAATTGAATTTTTGATTTTGGATGTGGTACTCAAATATGTACTGATGTACATGATCTGCTGATTAGTAGGAGACTGGCTTCAGGCGAGATCGACCTACGAGTCGGAAACGGGACGAGAGTCGCTATTTTGGCTGTTGAGAGCTATGTTTGTATCTTCCCTTGGGGCATATAATTACAGTAGGTGATTATTATTATGTACCTAGTTTGACTAGAAACATCATCTATGTATCTAGTTTTAAAACCCCGATGCGGGTATACTTTGTATTTCGGAACACTAGGTGTTTTTGTATATAAAAATTATATTTAGATATGTACAGCAGATGTTAATGATGGTCTTTATATTTGAATATAAATGAATCTCAAACATAGATATGACAAACAAAAGGCTCAAATGAGTTAAATAGATGAAACTTATATGTGGCATTGTCGTCTGGGACACATTGACCAGACTCGTATATCCACACTTTCGAAGAGTGGATACTTGGACAGATTTGATCCAATTCATATGATGTCTATGAATCTTTTTCATTTGGCAAAATGCCTAAAACACCTTTTAGTGGTAAAGGTGTACGTGCCACCGAGCTGTTAGCCCTCGTTCATAGTGACGTATGTGGGCACATGTCTAGCCATGCTAGAGGTGGATATAAATACTTCGTAACCTTTACGGATGAGGCATCGCGTTATGGTTATGTGTATCTTATGAAACACAAGTTGGAAACTTTTGAGAAATTCAAAGAGTTTCGACACGAAGTAGAAAAACAGACCGGCAAAAGTATTAAAACATTACGGTCGAACCATGGTGGAGAATACATGAGCAGTGAGTTTATTGATTACATGAAAAAATATAGTATTCTTTCATAGTGGACTCTTTTCGGAACACCTCAATCGAATGGTGTGTCCGAACGGAGAAACCGAACTTTGTTGGACATGGTAAGGTCTGTGATGAGTCGCACTGAGCTACCAATTTCCTTATGGGATACGCATTGAATAGTGCAATACTTATTTTGATTAAGGTTCTGTAAAATTCTATTGGACAGACTCCATATGAAATATGGACAGGAAAGAAACCAGATTTCTCATTCCTGAAGATTTGGGGATGCTGGGCATACGTTAAACGTTTGGATGGTACCAAACTAGAACCCAAATAGGATAAGTGCCTATTTGCAGTTGGTTATCCTAGGGAAACCAAAGGATATTATTCATCAACCCACAAGAGAACAAAATATTTGTTGCTCTTCATGCAGTTTTCCTCGAAAAGGAAAACATAGATGCAGTGATCAGTGGGAGGAAAGTAGAACTCGATGAAAATCGGAGTGATATTATTCCTGGAACCGACCCCCTCCCGAAACACAAACAGTCTATCAGGGATGAGACTGTTCCACAATCTTCTAATACACAAGAACCGCGTAGGTCGGAGAGAGTGAGAAAACAACCTAAGGTATGGGTTTCTGATCTCACCTCATGTAGATATTAATTTTATTGAGGATAATGAGCCGGCTATGTATGAGGAAGCGATACAAGTTATTGACTCCGCTTTATGGCAAGAGGCCATGAAGTCCGAAATGGATTCCATGTATACCTATCAAGTTTGGACACTGGTTGATATACCAGAAGGCATTGTGCCTATTGGTAGTAAATGGGTCTTCAAAAGAATACAGACATGTATGGCAACATACAAACATACAAAGCTAGGCTTGTAGCGAAAGGGTATCGTCAATGACATGGTGTCGATTATGACGAAACCTTTTACCTGTTGCCATGATTAAATCCATTCGAATAATGCTTGTTATTACTGCATATTTCGATTATGAAATATGGCAGATGGACGTCAAAACCGCCTTCTTTAATGGAAATATTTTGGAGGATATTTATATGCAACAGCCTGACGTTTTTATCATGCCAAAACATGCAAACAAGGTTTGCAAGTTAAATCGATCCATTTATGGATTGAATCAAGCATTGCGTTCTTGGAACCAACATTTTGATGAGATCTTATTTCAATATGGTTTCATTCAAAACGAAGATAATTCTTGTGTATATAAGAAGGTTAGTGGGAGCGCACTAACAATGATTGTCCTATACGTTGATGATGTATTGCTTTTTAGCAATGACATTACCATATTAAAATCGGTGAAAGCTTGGCTTTCATTAAAATTCTCCATGAAAGACTTGGGAGAGGCAACCTTTATTCTAGGAATAAGGATCTACCGGGATAGATCCAGAAAGCTGCTTGGACTCTCCCAGAGCTCGTACATTGACAGTGTTGAAGAGATTCAGCATAGATCAGTCCAAGAATGGGATGCTTCCGGTGTCACATGGTGTCTCTCTATCTAAGGACATGTGTCCTAAAACTCAAAATGAGAGAGATTCAATGAATCAGATCCCGTTCGCTTAAGCAGTCAGATCGATCATGTATGCAATGATATGTACGCGACCTGATGTCTCGTATGCTTTGAGCATGTGCAGTCGCAATCAGGCTGATCCAGGTGATGGTCACTGGATTGATGTTAAGAACATCCTTAAGTATCTTAGATGAACTAATGATGCCTTCTTAGTATATGGAGAAGGATAACTTGAGGTTACTGGGTTCACCGATGCAAGTTTCCAAACCAATAAAGACGACTGAAAGTCGTAAAAAGGGTACATATTTTGTTTGAATAATGGAACAGCGAGCTGGAAATCTTCCAAGCAAGATATTGTTGTCGATTCAAAAACAAAAGAGGAATATATTGTTGCGGCTGAGGCGGCAAAAGAAGCATTTTGGATCTATAAATTCTTAATTGGATTAGGAGTAGTTTTGTTAGCAGTTAAGTTGGGCTATAGCACAGGCTAAAGAACCACGGTCTCATCAATAATCCAAGTATGTACTTCGACAGTTTCATCTGATTCGTGAGATCATACATCGTGGCGATGTCAAGATCGAAAAGATCGCAGTTCAGGTGTTGGACACTTGACGAAAGCTATATCTCAGTAAGAGTTTGAGCGACCCGTACATAGTTCAGGTGTTGGACACTTGAGTGATTGGTTATATGCCAAGTGGGAGATTGTTGGACAATTATGACCCATAGCATCACTATTTGTAAAAGACATGGTGTTTTTGTACAAATTAACTATGTGACAAAGGAAATTTCTATTTTATCATTTTTTAATTGGATTACTTAGATATATAAATGATAAAAGTCCATATGATTAGAACCGAATTAATAAGATATGAGACAGTATTAATCCATAAAAGGTTTAATCATAAAATATCCCTAGTCGTAGTATTATCGAGACTCGACATCGATAATGCGAAATAGACTAGTATTACACTTGTGCGCGTTATGGAAGCTTAACGGAATAGTTATCATATATTTAAGTATTAGATGCTTATGCAAGTGTGATAGGAGGTTCTATTAGCCGTTGGACCGGGAACAGCTTCGCTCTGGATAGACCCCTCAGAGTCATATTAGTAGTATGACTATGTATCTATGGGAATCCGAATCAGGTTAGGTGTTTGTTGTCTTAACCTGAGACTTGCATCTCTAATACTTGCGACAATCAGTACGCTTTGGTTTTGGTCATCCGGAGCTTTAACAGGTTCTGTGTACGCCTCTTCTAGGTATACTGAGAATCGTAGTGTATTAGGTGAGATGTCAAGATGGAAGTATCACTTCAGTCATATGGAGATGATGATCACGCAGGATACAAAACTAGTACTCTTAAATGCTGCAACTATCGGGATAGTATGACTAGGTCATGATTATCCGATTACAGAGACTAGTTGCTAGTGATCCGATATATGCTTCGTACGGGGCAGACACAATTATATCCCTAGGCCTAGCATGTGACATCTGATATTGGATCGTATTACGCAATACATTGTATACTACGTCTAATACAGATTATATATTCTTCATTGATTATTTCTGGAGAATTCGGTAGGCACGGTGCTTTGCTAGAAGCCAACCATGTATTGTAAATCGGTGAGAACGTGGTACGAGGTACGCACGTGTTCGGATATTTCGATGACTATATTTACAGCCAACTTATCCAGGGATCTCTTGGGTCGCTTCCCAAAGATTCACCAATGACATTTGACTCTAACAGAATTAATCTGGGATTAATTCTGAGAGAGAAAATTAATTTGGGATTAATTGCGGCAAGAATTTATCTGGATAAAAAATTGTTAGAAGAGAGAACGCTGTTAATTAGGAATTAATCGATTAAATAATATATTGGATATATTAATTGAAATCGGATTTCAATGCGGAATTAAAATTGCATTTTAATTCGGGCAAACGAATTAATTTGGAATTAATTCGTAAGTGAATTTCGTAATAATTTTGCTAGGCATTATTATTTAATTAAATTGGATTTAATTACGTCGCAACGGAAAATTCGTTTAATCGGATTAAACGAGCCCAAAGTGTGTTGTATAAACGAACTTGAATTTGGAATTTAATTGGGTGGGACCCACAACTTAAATCAAATTGTTTGACATGTGATGTGAGTATTTGGCTTGCATTTAATGAATTCTTTTTCATTAAACCTGTAGGGTCTCAAAGATCATTCCCAATAACATATAAGCATGAAACATGTGAATACTCAAAGTTGAGTTGCAGAAATTATACTCACTTTGATCAGTTTCTTGGATGTGTTGATAACAAAAATTTTGCTCATTTGGAAGTGCTCCAAGCTTCTCTTTGAATGGTTGTATGTTGAGCTCCAAGCTTGGTGAATGAGATTCCAAACTCAAGGGATGTTTCCCTATCACCTATGTATGATTCTTTAAGTGCTAGCTAAGGAATAATATTGTAACAAAAATCTTCCTTTGGTCTATGGAGTTCACGGCAAAGAAGAGAGGAGAGGAGAGAGTTTTTGGTTTTTTTTTGATATTTTGATTTCTAAAATCAATTACCAATATCCAAAAGTCAAACTCAAATTTTGGTATATGCTTACCAAAAGGCTAAGCAAAGTTTTGGAGGGAGAAAATTGCATTTAATGCTCCAACTACTCCCATCAATCAACTTTGACACTTGATGGACAAGTGATGTAAGTTGTGATGTGACTTGTGGGCCCCACTTTAATTCAAAATCCGAGTGGGCCCGCAAACACATTCCGGGCTTGGGTTCGTTAATTCCGAATTAACGAATTTTCCGTTGTGACTTAATTAAATCAAATTTAATTAAATAATTATGCCTAGCAAAATTACTATTAAAGTCGCTCGCGAATTAATTCTAAATTAATTCGTTCGCCCGAATTAAAATCTAATTCTATTTCTGTTATGAAATCTAATTTCATTTAATATATCGAATATATTATTTAATCGATTAATTCCAAATTAATCTCTCTCTCTCTCTCTTTTTAATTGAATTTTATCCCAGATAAAATCTTGTTGTAATTAATCCTAGATTAATTTTCTCTCTCTTCTAATTAATCCCAGATTAATTATGTTCGAGTCATACGTCATCGGTGAATCTTCGGGAAGCGACCATGAGATCCTGGATATGTTGGCAGTAAATCAGGCTGTCGGACTATCTGAAACGTGCGTACCCCATACCAAATTTTTACCGATTTACAAGACATGGTTGGCTTCTAGTAAAGCGACGTGCCTCCCCAATTCTCCAGAAATATTCTTTAAGGAATATATAATCTATAACAGGCATAGTATACGTAGTATTGCGTATTCCGATCCAGTATCAGATGTCACATGCAAGGCTTGGGGATAGAATAGTGTCTGCCCCGTACGAAGCATATATCAGATCACAAACAACTAGTCTCTATAATCGGATAATCATGACCTTGTCATATTATCCCGATAGTTGCAACATAATAGTGAACCAGTTCTGTATCTCTGCGTGATCATCATCTCCATATGACTGAAGTGATACTTCCATCTTGACATCACACCCAATACACTACGATTCTCAATAAACCCAGAAGAGGCGTACACAGAACCT
Organism: Zanthoxylum bungeanum; assembly: GCA_019454045.1. Lineage (NCBI taxonomy): Eukaryota > Viridiplantae > Streptophyta > Magnoliopsida > Sapindales > Rutaceae > Zanthoxylum > Zanthoxylum bungeanum. Next base: position 1,094 of record SKCR01001971.1, on the reverse strand, counting down.
GTTAAAGTCTCGGACGACCAAAACCAAAGCGTATTGATTGTCGCAAGTACTAGCGATGCAAGTCTCAGGTTAAGACAACATACACCTACCCTGATGCGGATTCCCATAGACACATAGTCAAACTACCAATGGGATTCTGCGGGGTCTATCCAAAGCGAAGTTGTTTCCGTACCATCGGCAAACACAACCTCCTATCACACTTGCATAAGCATCCAATACTTAAATATATGAGAACTATGTTGTTACGCTTCCATAACACGCATAAGTGCAATACTAGTCTATTCCGCATTATCGATGTCCAGTCTCGATAATACTACGACTAGGGATATTTAATGATTAAAATTTGTGGATTGATATTGTCTCATATATTATTAATCCGGAACTAATCATAAGGACTTTTATCATTTTATATACAAGTAATCTAATTTCAAAATGATAAAATAGCAATTTCCATTGTCACATAGTTAATTGTACAAAACCATAATTTCTTTTACAAATAGTGACGCTATGCGTCATAATTGTCCAACAATCTCCCACTTGGCCTATAGCCAGTCACTCAAGCATCTAACACCTGAACTATGTAAATATCGCTCAAACCTTTGCTGAGGAATAGCTTTCGTCAGCGGATCTGCAATGTTGTCATCTGATACGAACTTCTCGATCTTCACATCGCCACGATGTATGATCTCACGAATCAGATGGAAACGTCGAAGAACATGCTTGGATCATTGTCACAATACAATGGAATGGGCTCAGCTGCTAACGGAACTACTCATAATCCAATTAGGAATTTACGGATCCAAACTGCCTCTTTTGCTGCTTCAGCTGCAGCGATATATTCCGCTTCTGTGTTGAATCGGTAACAGTCTCATGCTTGGAAGATTTCCAGCTTACAGCTCCATTTTTCAAACAAAAAATATGTACCCAGATTGTGACTTACAGTTGTCTTTATCGGTTTGGAAACTTACATCGGTAAACCCAGTTACCTCAAGTTCTCCATCTCCATAGATTAAGAAAGCATCCTTAGTTCGTCTAAGATACTTAAGGATATTCTTAACCGCCATCCAGTGACCATCACATGTATCGGCCTGATA
>SKCR01001970.1:0-14343 GCA_019454045.1 Zanthoxylum bungeanum | reverse complement strand
CCTTTTGGCAATGACGGTTTATTTATATACAAAAAATAATTTATTTTTTATTTTTGATAATAATATATCTTTAACCTTTGTAACGAGCTTTAGGGTAGTGACTCCCAAACCAGTTGGTTTTAGGGCACTAGGTGTTAAGACACCTCCACAGACTTAATTGCTCGGATCTCAGATGTCAAAAAAAAGAAGTGTTTGATTTCCTTAATCTTTATCTTTAACCCATGTAACAAGCTTTGGGCCAGTGACTCTCATACTAGCTAGCATTAGGCACTAAGTGTTAAAACACCCCTACAAACTTAATTGCTAGAGTTAGAAAGGCTACAAAATCGAACTTATTCACACACACACACATTTTTTTTTTAAAAAAAAAACAACTCAAGCCCTACCGTTTTAGGTGAACAATCACTACTTGCTGAGGCAAGATGTCTAGTTACTAAGTAAAAACTTGATTATTATCATTTTTTAAAACTAACTCAAGCCCTACTGTTTTACTTGAACAATCACTGCTTGTTGAGGAGCAAGATGTCTGGTTACTAAGTAAAAACTTGGATAATTTTTTTGAATAAAAACATAAACTCCAATGCCTTTAGGTGCTACCTCCAACAAAACTAAAGAAGTGAATATTACAAAATTTTCACTTAAAACTCATGATCATATGTTACCGTGTGGTTGATAATACCTGTCAAATGAGCATATGAAGATCAAATTTAATTAATATTATGGAGAATTCACAAATTTTAATGATTAAAAAAGAAATGAACAAAAATAAATTATTATGAAATACATTGAGATGCGTCTCAGGAGCGAAAACTCCTTACACTGTCATCTCTGAACAACAATTCCACTTGGTTAGTCAAAAATTTGTTATTGGTTTGTGTGTAATTTTTTTTTGAATAAAAACACAAAACAATGAAACATAAAAATGAAAAACTATCTAGTCCATTATCCTCTCCCCCAACTAAATTAAGACATTATCTCAAATATCTGAATAAGAAGAAATAGAGTTTAGAAGACATCATCTGGTTAGTATGGATTTGACAATTGAATCTAGGACTATTTAAAAGAAAAAATTACAGATTAAGATTCAAGTCCACTCTACGCTTCTTGCCACGATCGTTATCAAATCGGTTCAACTTAGAAAGAATGGGGTCGATTTTTGGTTCACAAGCTAAGAGTTGGACAATTAATTCATTAGTTTTTCTTACAGTTAGGACGATATCTTTTACCGATTTCGAAATTAACCTGAGTCTTTTGGTATCCTCAAGAAATACTAAAAGAAAATCTAAAAAGTGATCAACATTGAGTAGTCCAATGGGTTTTCGGTAATGTTCAGGTTCGCCAATGACATAACTGTGAAATTTCTTCCAACATGCCTAGTCCACCTGGTAAAACAATAAAAATGTCAGCATGATTAATCATTTCAATAAGTCTTTCAGACATACTTGAGACAATATATTATTCTCCATTTGATTTTCAGATGAGGTTTCGTCTGTCAAAGTTTTTGGAATGATCCCCAAAACTTGATTGCCACCTTCTTGCACGGATTTTAAAACACATCTTATCAATCCAAGATTGCCACCGTCATATAATAAGTGCATGTTTCTTCCGCCATAACTCTACCCAATTCTTTTGCAGCCTCAACAAATTCTGGTTTACTACCAGATTTAGATCCACAAAATACATAGATATTAGTGACTCGTCGTCTTGGAGTTTTCTCCATTTTTTTACTCTCTCTTATTTTGATGTATCGAAAAGAGAAATGACGAACTATATTTATGGATCATGAAAAAGGGTGAGTAATAAAAGCATTAGTACCTGCAAAATGAAAATTGTCAGATGTACAGTAAAATAAATCATGAAAGTCAAAAAGTTTAGATACTATCGGTAAAATTAAAGTAAAGGAAATCAAAAAAATAAATTAAAGTAAATCAAAACAGTAATTTAAAGTAAAGGAAATCAAAGCAATAAATTGAAATAATATTTACTGGTAGTTGTGATTATGGCTCACATCTTCCTCTAATTTTACGTTCAGTAATAGCTTGAACACCCTCTATGGGTCGGGGATATGCTTCCCATCCAATTTTCTTATAAATTAGCAAACTATGTCTTTTAAAGTCTGATTCTCGAGACTATATTATTGTCTTTCTTTTTGAAATTATGTATGTAAGTTGCGAATCAATCTATCAAATCCACTAGAATACGTCTCAAGAGTCAATGATATATTATCCAATGACTCCTTACTTAAGCTATATCTCTAATGGATTGGTTTTTTCTTCACGATTTTAGACATCATTCCTAAATAACGACAACGAGTGTTACACTTGCAACGTGCGTATTTATAACAAACACCTAATTGTTTAGCTCTCCGTTTCTTAGCATAAGTGCTCTTCTCCAAATCAGGTATGTAAGAGATGAATGCATCAAGAAATTTAAAGACTATTGTTTTAACAACTTCTTTCTTGTAAAGATTTAACATCTTTTTGGGTGGTCGATGTGTCCTGATATTATCTTTGAAATGTATTATGCGTGTGCATTTTAAAGGATTAATGTATTTTATATCTTTTAAAGTCCAACCAGTTCCTTGTTTATGTTCTCTCAACACATTTAACAACTTACCTTCTTGATTGCTTGTAGAAGAAGAAGAAATTACCGTATGGTAAGTTTGTTTATCTCCAAGAAATGTATATTTTAATCCTTAGGAAAAGTATTTAATATCAATTTGGGTGTTTCTTCATGTTTCTTCTTCAAATGTTCCTAGTTCCTCAAAATTTTATTTCTCTCCATCGTCTTCCAGTACCTGTGAAGAATCAAGTAAAGAAAAATTATTAGAAATATCGGAATCTAATTATGTACTTGATTTAAGAAAATTAGCTGTACATATTTCATAGGGTCATATTCACTCCATTAATATGTTCTTCCAAAATTAGTTCAATTAGTTTTATGTTCTCATTTTCACAGTCCTTATTGTATAGTTGCTTGCAGATATTAAAAACATTAAGCTCCAACGTCATATTGCCAAAAGAAAAATTCATGATTCCATTCCTGCAATTAATTAAAGCATTAACTGTTGCTAAAAATGGACGACCAAGTATTACAGGAACTGATTTGTAACTGTCTGCTACAGGTTGTGTTTCTAGAACAATAAAATCAATATGATATATGAATTTATCGACTTGTAAGAACACATTTTCCATAATTCCTTTCGGTACTTTAACTAATTTATCAACAAGTAAAAGAGTAGTTGAAGTTGGTTTTAACTCGCCAATATTAAGTTGTTGGTAAACCGAAAAATAGAAGCAAATTGACACTACCTCCAAGATCAAGCAATACATGTTTAATTTTATGATTTCTAATAATACAAGAAATAGTAGGACAAACCAGGGTCTTTGTATTTCAATGCATTATCGGTTGAGAGAATGGAACTTACATGTTCAGCTAGAAAAAACTTTCTTTCTTACATGATATTTTTTTTAACGGTACACAAGTCTTTCAGAAATTTGGCATAAGATAGTATCTCTTTGATTGCATCTAACAAAGGAATATTAATCTTCATCTATTTTAATATTTCATATATTTCTATGGAATGATTCAATTTCTGTGTTTTCATTGTTTGAGGAAATGGAGGTGAGGTGCATGATAAAAATCATTATCATCAATGATATGTAATGATTCATTAACTCATTCCTTACCCTTATTAAGCTGACTTATTTTCAACTTCACAAGGTTCAAGAATAAGTCTGTGGATGACCTTACCACTGTGAAGAGTAATAACAAATTTGACTTGATCTATGGTTGACTACTAGAACTACCTTCGTGAGGATTTGATGACTATTGGGGTTTGGCTGTGGTTATGCAGGATACTTTCCTTTCTCATAAATGGTCAATACAGATGTGATTTTGGAAAACATATATCAACCAATGTTTGTATATTTTGATTATTGATGGCTTATTGTTTCTCAATGAATGCATGCAAGGTATCCTCAAGGGTTTCCTAGGCGGTAGGTAGGACATATAGTGCATAATTATGAGAATTTTAGAAATTTGGTGTACCTGGGGAGGTTATTACGATGGTTGTGCTTGGTTATCATTCCTCCAATTGAAGTTTGAATGGTTTCTCCAATCATAATTGTAGGTTTGGGACTATGGGTTTGGATTTGGTCTCTTTAAGGTTTTTATGGAACTAACTTGGTCATAGAGACATTATTGCAAGGCTGACAAGGTTAGGTAAAACTTGTGTGACATGTTCATTTGAATTACAGATTTGACATATGACTTCTTGAATTGATTTGACATGATCACTCTTCCTCATTTCTAATGCCTCGACTTTTTTTAACTAGAGATGCATATTTAGTATAAATGTCATGGTCTTCCCTAAGGTTAAACATGCCTCTATCATATACTATGGTTTTACAGACGACTCATAAGTGCCAACTGTGTCCTAATGTTGTGCATTCTCTACTATGTGTTCTAAGTAATCTAGTTCATCTTCGGGACTTTTGTCTCTAAACTCACCATTACACATCATTTCCACTAACTGTCTACTTTGGGGTGTTAAATCCTCGTAGAAGTAGGAAACCAGCCTCCATGTTTCAATCCCGTGATGTTGACAAATATTCAACATCTCTTTAAATCTCTCATAATATTGGTAAAGTGTTTCCTCCGACTCTTCTGTGAAAGTTGTGATTCTCTTCTTAAAGGAGTTTGTCATGTGATGGGGAAATTTTTTTTCAAAAATTGCTCTTGCAAATCATCCATGTTCTTATGGATCCTGACCTAAGGTTTTGCAGCCAAATTTTATCTTTATCCTTTAAAGAAAAGGGAAAAAAACTTGAGTCGAATTATATTAATGTTGCAATTTTGGTATGTTCAAGTATTACATACCTCTTCAAATTTCCTTAAATGCTGATAAAGATTTTCTGATTCTAGACCATGGAATGCGGGTAATGGTTGGATGACACCTAATTTAAAATTGAAAAGTGATGCATTTTGAGGGAAAGCAATACAAGATGGTGATCCTGTCCTAGTGAGATTCACGAATTCTCTAAGTGTCAAAGGATGATTAAGATTGCCATTTGAGACTCACGTTCTACCTGATCAACTGGATTTTCATCTTGGCCAGGTAAGTTTTCATTTTGTTTCTCGGCTATTTTGACTGATGATGAAGGTTATGGAGACTCTCTATTTAATCTACCGCTAAATGATCGAGATCGATGTCTCATGCAATCTAAATGCAGACTATATGCTAAAATTTAAATATGTAATGCAATACTTAAAAAAAATTAATAAACAAGTGAAAAAAGTACAAATAAATGATAAAAGAAAAATAAAAAATAAAAGAAATAAAATACAAATGTAGTGATTAGATCTAAAAATGTCCTTTAATTCTTGTTAATTCAGATCTCAATTGAATTTCTCATTCAGCTGTCTCAATTTCTCGAATTCGGTTTTCAGCAAAAATTGTGAAATAGTCTCTAGATGGAGATAGTTCAACAAATTCATTATAAACATGTGACCGGCGTAAACACACACGTATAACGCAAGCGCACGTATCGTCAAGTAGTATAAAAGTATCGATCCCACGAGGACTTAATATCTCTTCTATTAATTTTATGAGGTCAAATGATTACTAGTATCTAACAGGTTGTTTGATTGATTTGAAAAGGTGACGATTCTAAATTTAAAAATAAGTAAATAAAGTTGTCGAAAATAGGTTTTAAAGAAAATTCAATATTAAAAACTATCTAGGTTGTGATTTCTTCCAATATCATTTTAAAGATGAAGTGGTTATCTTAAAGTTGGGTAATATATGATTTATTAACCTGGAACACTAAATTATGTGTGAGCCTCTGTCGATGGTCAGACACAAATACCCAGTTTAACCCAATTGAACCATATGTCTATGTCAACCAAATTATCTGGATTCATTAAGTTTAAGTTCCAATTATGGCTATCCCCGCCCGACAGGTATATTCCTATCCTGTAAGGAAATCTATTAAAGGGTTATCTATCCTCAAGGAAGATCGTGGGCTATTGAGTCTAAGGCTGAACCTAAAATCCCTATGTCTAGTTCATTTTAGATTTACCAGATCAATTTTATTAATGGCCAATTAATGAAAAAGCATTAAGATTAAGACTCAATAAATAAATCTTTATATTACCCAAACTATAATCTAACCCTTATAAAACGGTGATATTGGATTTCATCACAACCCCAGATAACTAATTTAGTTACAACACATAACTAGGGCTAGTAAAAACTTGAAAATAAAAGACATAAAGTACAAATGCGGTAAAGTAAATACTGAAAAGTAATTACAATAAAATAAAATGCTAAGGTAAAAGGAATTACTTTTACTACTACTAATTTAGATCTCCCATAATATATATATAAACTTGTGATAACATTACCAACCAGCCATATAGGCGGTAACCTGATTAAGTCAAATTAAGTCCAACTGGCCATTAAGGCGGTAAAAAGATTTGTCCATGAACCTGCCATATAGGCGGTAAGAAAGTTTAATTACCAACCGACCAATCTGGCGGTATCCTTGATTAGTCAGGTTAAACCAGATTAAAATGAATTACCAACCGACCAATATAGCGGTATCCTTTTTAAGTCAATATTTTAAATAGTGAATATATTATATTTAAGGGAGATTAATCTAAATAGCAATAGTAAAAGAATTACCTTTCACCCTAGCTAAGGAAGTTACCTCCTCATTACTGAAAGTAAAAACAGAAAAATTAAAGAAAGAAAAGTACTGTGCGTAAAAGTAAATTGCGGAAAGTAAAAAACTGAAAAGTAAAGAAAAGAAAGTGCGAAACTGAAAATTAATTACTGAAAACTAAAAATAAACAAACTAGATACAATCTTCTTATTTATTCATTAAGAATTTCAAAGAATAAAGTATGAATTTTACAAATGAAATGGCTTGGTATTTATAGGCAAAATTTTGCCACCATCAAATCATCCATCAAATTCTCCACCAAATCCATTATTAATTTCTCCACTAATTACTCCACCAAATCCATAATTGCTCCACTAATTGCTTATCTTGTTTGGTGTTGATTTGATAATTTTTATTAATTATTAATTAATTATATTTTGCTTTGAAAATGATTGATGACTTTTAATAATAATTACACTCCACACACTTCTGGATGGTTCATCAATTGCGGTCATGAAATCATTAGAATTCGAAAATATTTTCTCTTTGAAAGTTGTAGCACTTTGAGTCTTCTTTAATCTGGCACTTGAATCAGCTCAATCCGATATCTGAGTAAAAAGTTATGCCAAAATACGACAGATGCGCAAAACTGGAATTTCCAAAACTGCACTTCGTCAAAACGCCCTTTCAAGTTTCCAATCTCCAAAATTAAAATATCAAGTCCAATAATTGCCATTATTTGACCCATATTTCATCCTAAATGATTTCATTGAGACCGATATTATTTTATCTGCAAAGTAAACTAAAACACATCAAAAAGTTCATTAAACCCGAGAAACTAAATAAAATATTAAGTTAAAGGGGCGGTAAATATTGATATATTTTCCGCTCATCAACATGCAAATCCCATTTCAATTCATTTTTCTCTTCTCTGTAGTCTTGAAGAATTTTGTAAAGTGTTTATTTAAATGTGAGACGTTTAGATTCAGACATGTTAGGATCAATCGGTACAGGATGGAATCTACACAGATGCAAATAAGAAAAAAAAAGTGAGATGTAGAAAATAAAAAAAATGAAATACAAAAAAAAAAAACAAGAAAGAAAAAAATACAAGGATGCTAATTATTATTTATCTACTAAATTATATTTCTCGGCAACGACACCAAAAACATGACACACTCACAAAATGGTTCTTTACTCCCAAATATAAGAGTGTCGAAATAATAAAATAACCGGTAAGTCCGGGGTCGATCCAATTGAATAGATTTAGTAAAATAAAATAGTAATTTGAGTGAAAAGAAAAAGCTAATTTTTTGAAGTGATGGGAAATTTTAAATTGAACTGTAATAATAAATTAGAATGCTGGGGCCAAGGGATCCACTCTAATATTTCAAATACAGAGAAATCTTGCTTTTTATAATATATAAATTGTCATTATTATCCAATTAATTTACTTCAGGAATTAATTATGACAAAAATATAAAAAAACTAGCCATAAGGCGATGATAACAATCTGTCTATAACAAGTCCAGTTAGGTACTCAATTATGCCAAATAAATAAAACCATCCATAAAGGCGGTGGTAACAAAGTTTGTCAATAATTAATCCAGATTTAAATTAAATATTAGTTTTCAGATTACAATTCATATAGTATAATATAAGTAAGATTAATTTATTCTCCATTTAGAGTTTCACCCTTTAGCCCATCATGATGGAATTAGTTACTCGTGATTTGAATAAAAACTTGCATAATTTTATTACTGAAAAAGAAAATGATTACAAGAAAAATGAAACACACAAGACACTTCTTCCAAATTCTTCAAGAAAATAAATGAAAGAAGCATGAAGAAAATGAGAGGTGAGCACCTCTATTTATAGTAGAAGTGCTCATCCTTTAATTATGAATTACAACTTTCTAAATCAAATACAAATAATAAAACTTTACTAATTTATTTTTTCTTTTTCTTTTTCTTTTTCTTTTTCTTTTTTTGACTTTTATTTTTATTTTTATTTTTGTTGATCATTATGTAAATATTGTCACAATCCACCTGTGATATTTCTACTTTTATTTTTTTTTATCTTTTATTTATTATTTATTTTTATTTTCTAATAATTAAAATCACATGCACCACACATTGGCTTCTTCACTAATTTCTACCTAGCAAACTACAGAACTAGAAACACTTTTTAGGAGCAAAGTTGTAGATATTTGAGTCTTCTTTCATCTGGAACTATAATCGCCTCAATCTGATATCAGAGCAAATAATTATGGCCAAAATACAAAAGATGCGTAAAGTTGGAATTTCCGAAATCGTACCATATTTAAACGCTCTTTTAAGTTTCTAGCTTCCAAAATCCAAATGTCACGTCTATTTTTCTAGTTATACATCCAAAGTATTATTTCACCTACATAAGAAATAAAAATCACAATAAAAATATATAAAACATAAATTTAATTATTATTTCATAATTAAGCTAATTTAAGGGGATTAATGAAACTATAAGTGTAAAATGATTATTTTCACTTTATTAAATGCAAAAGTTTTAGTGTTATCACACCCCCAACCAGCTTATTACTAGTCCATAGTAATTTAAGCGAAAACTTAAAAGAAAAATTCTTATCCAAGTTAGTAATTGCTTTATTTCTAAATTATCAAATAAGCAAATTCTCATGTATTTTTTACCCTTCTTCCATACACCCATAAGAGAAAGTATCAATAAATTCATTGTGCCCACAATATTCACAGGCATATTTTGCGCAGCTTGCCTCTCATGTTGCTTGCACAGTATGCGTTCCATTTGCTTAGCATACTAATTGCGTAACATGCTGCTGCGCTGCAACGCAGCGCTCTCAGCCATTTCAGTAAATTTTTTTAAATCCTTAATCACTTTTAAAAATACCATAAATAATTTTAACATCGGAACCAACCACAACACATGTTATACAAACACACACACACACACATTTCTTTGAATCAAAACACAAATCAAAATATAATCCCATAATGAAATGACTCATGAACAATTCTAGGTCACTTAAAGATGGTCAAGTGATTCTAGAATGGTATTCATAGCTTCAAGCTTTCATCTAGAGTTCCAACTCTAATTTTATGTTATGTCCAACATAAATATTTTGACACAATTACAAGCATATTGTGTTTATGCTTCCAAAGCATCCATACATAATTTATTAGCTAATTTCAAAATCAAGATAGGTTATTATTTATCGAATAATACATCACTAAATGTTTCACTAATGATAACTCACTAATGAAAACATAACTTTAGAGAATATCAAACTTACTTAACGAGCTTGATTCCAAGATCTAATCTTTTTTCTCCTTGTTGAAATATTGTGGAGAACTTCCAAAGCGACCAAGTTTGACTTGAAGATCAATCTTCTTCTCTTGTTATTGTAGAGAACTTCAAAACTAGCAAGCTTAATTCGAAGAGCCAATCTTCTTCTCCATGTTGTTGTAGAGAACTTCCAAAGCTTCTCCCTCAAAAACCTTACTTAGGCTAATATTCTTTCTTTTGCTTAATGCTTGTTTAAGCTTGTTTTACCTTGATTAAAAACTTGCTCAAGCTTGCCATTTATAGTAAAAACTTATGCAATTTTTTAATAATAAAAAGTTCTAATCAAGTTTATGTGGGCTTAATCTAATTTGTCCAAATATATATAATTATGTGTGACTAATCACATTTGTCACCATTTTGATTAATCCAATTATATCAAGATAATGTTTAATCAATGGATTAGTTCAATGTCTACCACTTTGATTTAATCCAATTAAATCAAGCCAAATACAACATATTATTACATATTATAATTGCCAAAATATCCTCCAGGTGTAGAGATATTTATGAAATTACAATAAAGTCATTGTGTGATTTTAGATTAATCCAATTAATCCAATTGGATCAAAGTAAATAATTAATGTTATCCAATAATACTTAATTATTTTAGTTGATAATTATAATATCAAATATTATTTATTATAAAAAATTATCGGCTACCCAAGTGCTCAACGAGTACACTTTATGTTGTGGGACTCTCTAAGTCCAGACACATTCGTCATATATGCCTAGCTTATATGTACACAATTCGGCCACCTCCGAATTCGCGAAGAACATGAATGACATTTTTGAACTATACAAGTCGAGGTAATCGCATAAGTTTAACAATCCCTTCGTTGTAGGCTATCCGAGTTTTGCTTAGAAATTATAGATATACTGTCAAGTTTCCGAGGCGCACGTCTCATGTCGATATGTCCACGATTCTTTACAACTAATCAGAACACAATTTCTGATATATGCGATCCATCCTAAGTGATCGGCTTTGGCCAAAGTCTTAAGAATCATTAGTTACTTGTATGGATATCTAAACCACTTATGGTTCACATACGGGCCGACGAATCTTATCTTGATACATACTTGATTAACGAGTATATCGATCCACACCCAACAAATATCTAGGGGTCAGACCATGAAATGTCTCTGACATATATGGCATCAAAGTGTGGAGGATCACATAAAATCAATATTATCCAATAGTCAAAGGATCACATATGCTACTCAACTCAAGGAGATTCTTAGTGACAGTGGCGTGTACTTCCAACTATTAGGAATCACATGTAAGTCATTCAGTATTCACTCCAACGAATACCCACATGTCTATATGAGCTTCCTTTGCTCATGGTACATTGGGTTAAACCATTGGAACTCCAATTCCAATTTACGACATGTGCTAGTCGTCTAGGTTATAGGAATTCGACCATATTCTAAAAACCAATGACTATGAATATTTTTCTTTAAGAATAGTTTATAGTAGTAATATTATCCCAATGTCAGACCATCTAGTGTCTAGATTTATTACATGACAATTCTAAGATGTAGACGCTGATTTTCGCCCGATGTCCACAATCGAGATTTCATAGAAAGGGGGCACTGGCGATCCTGTAAAAAACAAAAGGTATAGTGAGTGTGGAGAGTCTTCCCACCGGTGTGGTGGGTGCCGTAGGCACTCTGACGCTCAAGTCAGTAACAGAAATGAGTTATAAATTCAGTAGGAGGAGAAGCAAGGTCAGAGATTACCTTGATCCCCGTAGACGGCCGTGAGGATGGTGGGTCGGAGGTTCAGAGGATTCTGGTGAGAGTGATTAAGCTTAGGGTTGAAGTGCTTCAGTTTTTCTTTCTCCCCCGTAGCTTGTGGATTACCTCTTCTATTTATATTCACTTGATAGGTGTGCATATTTAATACATTAATTGTTTGTCCGTTGGATGCTGGAAACGACTGATCCACGAGAATGGGGGATTTATGAGTTCAAGCATTTCATGGGTGGGCAACTGATGATTTATGAGGCTATTTTGGTCAGATATTTTCTTGGGTATGGGCTTGTGAAATAACTTGGACCAATATAAGCTTACAAATGGGCTTTCTCTGAGGGTTTTGGGTTCTTTAGACTGATGGGTGATGAGTGTCGGGCCTCTCTTTTTGCGTGGGCCTGAGAAGGTAATTGAGGCCCAAGTCTATTATGGGTACTGTTTGGGGGGATTGAGGAAGCGAAAAGTCAAAAATGTCATTAGTCTAAATTAGGCCCGTACATTTTATCCCATACTCTCTAAGTCAATGATTCTTTGGCTTGGAGAGTACTTGACGTGTGTGTTGTCTTGGTGAGACCATATGATGTAGGTGTGCCTGAGCGTTGATGTTGCCCATCGATTGAACCAAACGAATGCCAGGTTATGAACATGACTCTACATGAGCCATTGGGGATGTACCCAGTCGACTGAACCTGTTTGAAGGTCAGGATAATTTTCATTCTACTAATCAAAGGACCAGTGGAGTCTTAATGTCGTCTGGACGAGATGGAGGCCAAGTCTTAAACTTGACTCTACATGAGCCATTAGGGATCTACCCAGTCGACTGAACCTGTTTGAAGGTCAGGATAATTTCCATTCTATTGATCAAATGACCAGTGGAGTCTTAATGTCGTCTGGACCAGATGGAGGCCATGTGTTAAACTTGACTTTACATGAGCCATTGGGGATGTACCCAGTTGACTGAACCTATTTGAAGGTAGAGGTAATTTGCATTCTACTGATCAAATGACCAGTGAAGTCTTAATGTCGTCTGGACCAAATGGAGGCCAAGTCTTGAACTTGACTCTACATAAGCCAATTGGGGAATGCCCCTGTCGACTGGACCAGATGAAGGCCATGAGATCATCCACTCGACCAGTTCCGAATAGAAACCAAGTAGAGCCTTCACGTCGTCCGGACCGGATGAAGGTCCAGGTCTTGAACTTGACTCAATCATGAGCCAATTGGGGAATGTTCCCATCGATTGGACCAGATGAGGGCCATGAGATCATCCACTCGAATGGTCTTGAATATGAACCTAGTTGAGCCTACACGTCGTCTAGATCAGATGAAGGTCCAGGCCTTGAACTTAACTCAATCATCAGCTAATTGGGGAATGTTCCCATCGACTGGACCTGATGAGGGCCAGGAGATCATCCACTCGACTGGTCCTGAATAGCAACCTAGTTGAGCCTACACGTCGTCTGGATCAGAAGAAGGTCCAGGCCTTGAACTTGACTCAATCATGAGCCAATTGGGGAATGTTCCCGTCGACTGAACTAGTGAGGGCTAGGAATCATCCACTCAATTTTTCCTGAATAGGAACCTAGTTGAGCCTACACGTCGTCTAGACCAGATGAAGGTCCAGGTCTTAAACTGGACTCAATCATGAGCCAATTGGGGAATGTTCCCGTCGACTGGACCAGATAAGGGCCAGAAGATCATCCACTCGACTGCTCCTAAATAGGAACCTAGTTGAGCCTACATGTCATCTGGATAAGATGAAGGTCCAGGCTTTGAACTGGACTCAATAATGACCCAATTGGGGAATGTTCCCGTCGACTGGACCAGATGAGGGCCAGAAGATCATCCACTTGACTGGTCCTGGATAGGAACCTAGTTGAGCCTACACGTCATCTGGATCAGATGAAGGTCCAGGCCTTGAACTTGATTTAATCATGAGCCAATTGGTGAATGTTCCCATCAACTGGACCATATAAAGGCTAAGAGGTCATCCACTCGACTGGTCTTGAATAGGAACCTAGTTGAGCCTATATGTCGTCTAGACCAGATGAAGGTCCAGGTCTTGAATGATTTTACTTGGCTTTGCCTGTTCTAAAATGAAAGTCGTTTCCAAAGAAAGAGAAAATTAGAATCTGTTTTCTGGACGTCTTTGCCCGTTGGTTTAAGATAGCGATGTTTAAGTCATGCAATCGCTCATGACACGACAAAGCTTCAAATTCCATGTCGATTGGGCTTGTGATTGACCCTTCATTTCTCTTTTCGAAGTTGCCGAGTTAATGATGTGTTTCGTTTAAGTGTCTTAGTAAAGCCTGAGGTAGTGCGTTAGTGTTTAATGTTAATATCAAACCATTTGAACGGTTTTACCGAGTGAGTCGAGTGATGAAGCCCTTGTATGTCATTTGGACTTAGTGCTTTTTTCGTGATAATATGGCTTTTAACAAGAATTCATCCGAGTCGGATGATTTTCGATGTGTTGGAGGTGATTCCACCATGGTCGGATAGACACGAACAATGCAAAATGACACTGAAGAGAGGTCCTCAGCTGACAGTGTTCTTATTGGATTCCAAA
>SKCR01001969.1:0-14416 GCA_019454045.1 Zanthoxylum bungeanum | reverse complement strand
TATATTCGATATATTAAACGAAATTAGATTTCGACGCGGAATTAAAATTAGATTTTAATTCGGGCGAACGAATTAATTTAGAATTAATTCGTTAGCGATCTGAATAGTAATTTCGTTAGGCGAAATTAATTAATTCTCATCGCGACGGAAATGCATTAATTCGGAATTAGCGATACCGAGCCCGAAAGTGTTTGCGGACACATTCGTATTTTGAAATGAATGGTATCCGCAAATCACATCGCGATATCTAATCACTTGACACGAATAGATGATGGATGTATCTAGTCACCTTTATGGATGATACATTGTCGCTATTCTCAATGTGTGATGATGATGAATTTTTGGAGGGAAATGCTTTTCACGGTTTTTGAAGAGTTTTTATCTAAAAAATTCATTTTTGGTTAATGAAATACATCATTGCTTCTCTATTTCTCACTTACGTTTTGAAAAACAAAAATGAAAGAAAAGTTAACACATTTTTTTTTCTAACTCTCTCATCTCTCTCACGCCAAAACAGTGGCTATTCTTCACTGGTTTTGAACCAGTTTGGGCGTGAACAATAGGGAAGCAAGAGTGGATTTTCATGGTGAAAATTCAAGTGCTAGCACACTTACAAGTCTTGCGAAGGTGGTAGGGAGGTTCACCCATGAGCCAGGATCCATCCGACGAATCTAGGAACTCATTTTCGCAGCTCAAATACTGAAGACAGAAGACAGTGGACTGCATGCAGTGGGCGTCCATGGCAGTGCGTTTTTGGCTTCTATCGTCTTCAAATCGTGACAAGCAACCAATGTAAGTATTCCGCTATCTTCATTGGTGTATTCATGCACGATTTTCATGTCTTGTTTGATCATGGGACCTAGAAATTACCAACAATGGCATCAAGAGCTATAGGTTCAAGCATGAAAAATGTAGGGCTTAAAATTGGGTATTTTGGATTTGAGCATGATTTTATAAAATTGGATGTTTAAGCATGCTTAATATATGTTATATTGAAGATTGATTTGATCAATTTCAACAAAATGTGATTGGATCAATTTTGCCCAAATTTGAAGTGTTGGCCGAATGTGTATGTATTTTGTTAATCTTGGATTTTTTTCATTTTAATTCATTGGATGAGTTATAATGATGTAGGATGATGTTGATTTGAGATTGAATTGGATTTAATTTTGAATTGGATAAAAATCCCCAAATACTTACCTTGGCCGAATGTTGAAGCATGTTTGGAAATTTGGAATTTTTTCATTTTGGTTCATTGGATGAGTTTTAATGATGTTGGGTGATGTTAATTTGAAGTTAATTAGATTGATTTTGAATTGAACAAATATCCCCAATTTGCTTCACTTGGCCGAATGTGTGGATGATTTTGGATTCTTGGAATTTTTTGGTTTTGGTTCATTTGATGAGTTAGAATCATGTAGGATGATGTTAATTTATGGTCAATTGGATTGTACTTTGAATTGAACATAAATCCCCAAAATTCTCATGTTGACCGAATTGGTGTATGCCCTTTAATGTCTTGGTATTTTTTGATTTTATGACATTGGATGTATATGTAATCAAATTGGATGGTGATTAATGTCGATTGTGGGTTCGGTTGGATTGAAACCAAATCGGACACAAAAATCCTCCTTGGCCGAGAGCTTTGTAGCATGTAAATGGGTTTGATTTTCCAATTTGTATGTCGGACATGTAATAATGAATTGAGTATGATTAATTGGACTAATTTAGTGTTTTAGAAATATTGATTTAGTTTATTAATCATGTAATACACTTTAGTTTAATTGAATATGAAATTGGATTTTGTATATTTAATTAATTGGGCCTAATTTTGGAAATTGGACTTTAATGTTGTATTTGGACCTATTGGGCTTGATTTATCAAGTTGGATTTAGGCCAAATGGATTGGATCCAATTGGGCCAAAACCTTAACCATAAAGCCCAAATGCAACTAATGAACCTTTAAAGTTCAATTGGGCCTAATGGGCCAAGATTGATTTATGGGCTTATGGGGTAAATCCCGGATTGGACTTTGGTTATCGGTTTGACCCGAGTTGACCAAAAGTCCACGCCTTAAGAAATCAATTAAAAGCCCATTGGACTTTAATTGAATTAACGTTGGACGTTAATCGGTATTTGAGACGCGTTACGATTAAATTTGGAATTTAATCGTAAAAGGTTTATTAAATAAAAGTGTAATATTTAATTTGGAATTGAATATTGAATTAGTATTAAATACATATTAAATTAGATTTAATGATGTAGTTTAATTTAATTCATGAATTCGTACTTTAAGTACTTATTCGCAAAAACGATTTTGACTCGAACAAAATCAAATCGTTGTTTGAACATTGGATGATCACTTAATTATCAGATTAATTATTTGATTAGATTGATTGATAGCATGCTTATGTGTATGAATACGTGGTTGTGTTGAATGAATAATGTATATCGGATGGATATTAGTCGGGTGGGCAATTTTTGAAATTGTTGTAATAAATTCGATTTATTAAATTGGACCTGCGTGTCCAGCCTTATCACCTCTATTCTCTTTGTATTCTCTTCTCACCTATTCCCCTCTATGTATATGAGGTTTCTTTAGAAGTGTAGTGAAACGGGTAGAAGTAGTACAAGTGCTAGCTTGAGTGAGAAAGGGAGAGATCTGATCTAGGATCAATGTGTTAAGTATCCATCCGCATATCATTATTATTTTTTTCATACTCGCTTTATTATGTATTTAGAATGCATGTTTAAGGGTGTATGATGATGAGACCTTAATAAGATAATTAAATTGGTAGCCAATTTGCACGCGAAAAACCCTCGTTAAATATCAAGCGTTTATTTTCCTTCCATTGAGTGATTATTACTCAAGATCCGAGATTGGCAGGGTTGTTGGCCAAAGTCAAGCCCTTGTCCGTCAAAGATGTGTTTTAATCACGAGGCTTTGTTCCATATCGGTGTCGTGTCCAAGTTGTGGTTTGTTGGCCAAAGTCAAAACCACTTCTTGTCCATTGACATTGATTACGAAGCTTCCATGTCAATGGGTCCGCGCTTGACTGGGATCACTAGGTTTGTTGTGCCAAAGCCAAGGCCTAGTTGATTCAGAGGAAAAAGGTTAGGGTATACATTCGATGTATAGGCATATATAAATATATGTTTGGGACTTGGATGTCCACCTACTGGATCTAGGAGTTGGATGAGATCCAATTGATCTTCGAGATCTACCTAGTTAATTATCATACAATTTGTTGGCCAAAGTCAAGATTGTGTGATATTAACGGGATCCTAGCCCACTAGGAAACACGGTTTCCCGAGTACCGACAGAGGGTTAGAGGCTCGACGAAAAATAGTGGGAGGCAAGTATTGAATTTGCAACATTCGTTCAATTACTCGCCATACGCGCTCAAACAAATATTTCTCGTCATATTAATCAAAAGTATTAGTTGGACTAATATTTTATGTTGTTTTAAAAAAATATATATAGTTGGACTATATACAAACTCATTCAATATATAGTTGATTTTATAATTGGATTATAGTAATCAATATAATTGAATTAAAATGATAGTTGATTTTATAATTAGATTATAGTAATCAATATTAAAATTATAGTTGATTAAATAATTGGATTATTGTAATCATTATAATAAATAGTACCTTATTAAATTGATTAAATAGTTGGACTATTTGTTGAAATCAAGAAAGAATTTAAAATTTGGATATTTAAAATATAATCTGGGATTAAAATATTTTAAATGATTTAATTTTCAAATTGGAATAAATAATAGGTTAATTTATTTGATAAAATAACTTATTATGTCTAAGCCCATAATTAAGCAATAAGTAGAGCATAAAATCTTTGGAAGATTTATGTGATGATGACTTTAGTGCTTAATTAATATACTTATCATAAATCTATCTTTAGATTTAAAAGTATTAAATTACAATTAATAATTCTTAAAGAATTGATTTGACTATTCTAGAGGTGAAAAATCAAAGTTTGCAATTGGGCGTGTTGCACAAGGTGCACATCGTTTCGATATTTCGAAACCCAAGGCTTGGCCAAAAGTTTGTGAAATATTGAAAAGATAATTAACATATCCTAAAGTGACTACCATTTGATATGGAAGACACGAAGGAATTAAAGAAAGGGCGAGGCTCTAACTTAAAAATATTGTCATAGTTATGTTCACTAATAGTATTGAAATTGGATTTTAAATACTTAGTGTGGTACATAAAATATATTTGTATGATGTTCAGAATCCGCTATGAGCTGGATACTGACTTCAAGCCGAGATTTCTCTGCGAATCGGAAACGGGACGAAAGTCTCTGTTTCGACCGTAGATACCTAAATTTAGGAACTACCCTTTGGGTATGTACTTAAATTGGGAACTGTTATAATGTAACTAGTTTGACTAGAGACATTATCTCTCTATCAGTGTTTAATCCATTCCGGATAAAACCTTTATATTCTAGAACACTAAAGTGTTTTATTATATAAAGATGATACTGAGATAAATACATTAGATGTAAAATAACAGAATTTATATTTTGAATATAATGAAAATCTCAAACATATAAAATGACAAATAAATAGCTCATATTGATTTGATCAATAGAGACTTATTTGTGGCACTATTGTCTAGGACATAATTAAACCAGACTCGTATATCCACACTTTTGAAGAGTGGGTACTAGGACTGATTTGATTATTCAAATAAGGTCTGCGAATCTAGTTTATAAGGTAAAGTACCGAAAATACTATTTACTTGGTAATAGTATAAAGGCCACCAATCTGTTAGCCCTATTCATGGTGAAGTTAGTGGGCCCATATCTAGCTAGGCTAGATATGAACATGAATATTTCGTGACCTTAACGGATGTGGCATCACGTTATGGTTATGTATTTCTTTTGAAGAACACAAATCGGAAACTTTAAAGTTTCGACACGAAGTAAATAAACGGATCGGCTATAGTATTATTCCGCCTCGGTAAGACCGTAATGGAAAATACTTAAGCAGTAAGTTTCATACGTACATGAAAGAGTACGGTATTCTTTCAAATAAGGACTCCACCCGAGACACGTCAGTTAGACGGTGTGTCCGAACTAAAACCGAATTTTGTTGGACATGATAAGGTTTATCAGGAGTCGCTCTGAGCTACTGTTTCCTTCAATAGGATATGTATTAACAGTGCAAAACTTATTTAGAATAAGGTTCCATATAAATCTATTTGACAGATATCATATAGGATATGAACATGAAAGAAACGGGGTTCTCACTCCTAATAATTTGGGTATGCCAGGCATAACGTTTGGATGATACCAAACTAGAACCCAAATTGGATAAGTGCCAATATAGGTTATCCTGAAGGAAACCATAAGTATAGTAGTTAGAAATCTCACAAGGGAACAATATGATTGTTGCTCACCATGCGGTTTTCCTGAGAGGAATACCGATATGCAGTGGTCAGTGGGAGGATAGTGATACTCGATGAAAATCGGAGTAATACTGTTCAAGGCACGAAGTCATTAATGGAACATAAATAGTTCATCTATGATGAATCTATACCATTAATCTTCAAATACACAAGAAACTTGTAGATCGGATAGAGTCAGAAAACAACCTAGGGTATGAGTTTCTGATCTAACCTCATTAAGATGTCAATCTTATGGAGGTGTACCATCCGACTACGTTTTGAGGAAGTGATACGAGGTATCGACTCCCTATTATGGAAAAGTGCCATGAATCCGAAATGGATTCCATGTATAACAACTATTTTGGATACTAGTTGTTGTACCACAAGGCATTATGCCTATTGGTACATTAAATGTCTTCAAGGAAGATATACATGGAAGGCAACATACCAACGTACAAAGCTGGGCTTTTAACGGAAAGGTATCGTTATCAACATTGTGTTAATAATGGTTCAACCTTTTACCTGTTGCCATGATAAATCCATTTTGAAGATGCTTGTTGATAACTGCATATTTCATTTATGAAATGTGTCAGTTACAGATCAAAATCGCTTTCCTGAAAAGGAAACCTTTTGGAGGATGTTTACAACATTCTGATGATTTTGTATAACCGACAAACAAGGTTTGCGGGTTATTCGATCCATGTTTGGATTGAAGCAAGCATAAGGTTCTTTGAACTGACGTTTTGAAATAATCATAATGGTTTATGATTTGACTCAAAACGAAATAATTCTTGTGTATATATGGAGGTTAGTGGGAGGGCACTGATAGTTAAATTCCCAATAAAGCAATTGGTGAAAGCTTGGCTTTCATAGATATTCTTTAATAGAAATTCTCCGTAGAATTCTGGGAGTAACAACCTTTATTCAAGGAATAAAGATCTACTGGGATAGATTTGGAGTTGTTAACACTATATGGAAATTGTACATTTAAAAATGTACTTGATAGGGTGTCTCATACGCTTCGAGCATATGGAGACACGATCAGCTCAATCCAAGTGATAGTCACTGGATTGAAGATTAAGAACATCTGTTAGTATCTTAGAGAACTAAAGATGCTGTCTTAAATTATGGAGTAGGAGAACTTGAAGTGACTGGAATCACTGCTGCAAGTTTCCAAACAATTAAATACTGAGGTACTATAAAGTTTGAATAACGGGACAATGAGCTGGAAATATTCCGAGCAAGATAACTGTTGCCGAATAAACGACAAATGCGGATTATTGCTGCAGCTGAGGCAGCAATAGAAGCCATTTGGATCGAAAAATGAATCTAATTAGATTAGATATAGTTCTTTTAGCAGCTGAGCTAGGCGTCAGCACATGCTAAGGAATTAAAGGTCTCATCGACGATCCAGATATATACTTCTCTATCATCTGATTCGTTCGGATCATACATCGTGGCGATGTGATGATCGTGTAAATCGCGTCAAACGATAATCAGACAAATCCGCTGACGAAAACCTTTCCTCAGCAATTTGAGCAAACCGTACATAGTTCGAGTGTAGGACACTTGAGTGACTGGCTATGTGCCAAGTGGGAGATTGTTGGACAAATTGACCCATAGCGTCACTATTTGCACAGATCATTGTGTTATTGTAGCAAATTAACTATGTGACAAGGAAATTGCACTCTCATCATTGTGATTAGATCACCATACATAATATATATAAATGAAGAGAGGTCCCTATGATTAGTTCCTGGACTGAGAATGATATGAGACAGTATCAGTCCCGAAGGATTAATCATTTAATATCCCTAGCCGGAGTATTATCGAGGCTGGACATCGATAATGCGGAATAGGCTAGTATTGCACTTGTGTGCGTTGTGAGGGCACAACGACATAGTTCTCATATATATAAGTGTTGGAGACTTATGCAAGTGCGATAGAGGTTCGTGTTTCACCGATGGTATGGGAAACAGCTTCGCTCTGGATAGGCCCCTCGGAATCCCATTGGTATTATGACTATGTGTCTACGGGAGGCCGAAATCTAGGTAGGTGTGTATAGTCTTAACCTGAGACTTGCATCGCTAATACTTACGATAATCGATAAACTTTGGTCTTGGTGGTACAGGCTTAACCGGTTCTGCGTACACCACTTCTGGGTTTATCAGAGAGTCGTAGTGTATTGGGTGTGATGTCGAGACGGAAGTATCACTTCAGTCATAGTGGAGATGATGTCATGCAGGATACGGTACTAGTGCTCTTGAGTGTTGCGCAACCAATCGGGATATTGTGACCAGGTCATAACTATCCGATTATAGAGACTATGTCACCAGACATCCGATATGTGTTTCGGACGGGGCAGACACTTATCCAGCCCCAGCCCTAGCACGTGACTATCCGATACTGGACCGATATGCACAATACAATTGTATACTACGCTTGATACAGATCTTTGATATTCTTTAATGGATATGTCCGGAGAACTTGGTAGACTTGGTGCTTTGCTAGGAGTCGACCTTGTCTCGTAAATCGGTAGAACGTAGTACTTGGTACGTACGTGATTCGGATACTCCGACGACCGTATTTACTGTCAACTTATCCGGGGATCTCATGGGTCGCTTCCCGATAATCCACCGATGACGCACAACTTGCACTCTTGAATAATCTGGGATTATATAAAAGAGAGAGAAAATTAATCTATGATTAATTACGGAGATATTTTATCTAGGATAAAATATCGTCTAAAGAGAGATAACGATTAATTTGGAATTAATCGGTAAATTAATATATTCGATATATTAAACGAAATTAGATTTCGACGCGGAATTAAAATTAGATTTTAATTCGGGCGAACGAATTAATTTAGAATTAATTCGTTAGCGATCTGAATAGTAATTTCGCTAGGCGAAATTAATTAATTCTCATCGCGACGGAAATGCGTTAATTCGGAATTAGCGATACCGAGCCCGAAAGTGTTTGCGGACACATTCGTATTTTGAAACGAATGGTATCCGCAAATCACATCGCGATATCTCATCACTTGACACGAATAGATGATGGATGTATCTAGTCACCTTTATGGGATGATACATTGTCGCTATTCTCAATGTGTGATGATGATGAATTTTTGGAGGGAAATGCTTTTCACGGTTTTTGAAGAGTTTTTATCTAAAAAATTCATTTTTGGTTAATGAAATACATCATTGCTTCTCTCTTTCTCACTTACGTTTTGAAAAACAAAAATGAAAGAAAAGTTAACACATTTTGTGTTCTAACTCTCTCATCTCTCTCATGCCAAAACAGTGGCTATTCTTCACTGGTTTTGAACCAGTTTGGGCGTGAACAATAGGGAAGCAAGAGTGGATTTTCATGGTGAAAATTCAAGTGCTAGCACACTTACAAGTCTTGCGAAGGTGGTAGGGAGGTTCACCCATGAGCCGGGATCCATCCGACGAATCTAGGAACTCATTTTCACAGCTCAAATACTGAAGACAGAAGACAGTGGACTGCATGCAGTGGGCGTCCATGGCAGTGCGTAAATCGGTATAAACGTAGTACGAGGTACTTACGTGTTCGGATAATCCGACGACCGTATTTACTGCCAACATATCCGGAGATCTCATGGGTCGCTTCCTGAAGATTCACCGATGATGTATAACTCGCACTTAATTAATCTAGGATTAATTAGAAGAGAGAGAAAATTAATCTGGGATTAATTGCGGAGATATTTTATCTGGGATAAAATATTAATTAAAGAGAGAGAACGATTAATTTGGAATTAATCGATAAAATAATATATTTGATATATTATTAGAAATTGGATTTCGACGCGGAATTAAAATTAGATTTTAATTCGGGCGAACGAATTAATTTAGAATTAATTCGTTAGCGACGTGAATAGTGATTTCACTAGGCGTAATCATTTAATTACGACGCGACGGAAAATTCGTTAATTTGGAATTAGCGAACCCGAGCCCGGGTTATTTGCGAGCTCATTCGCATTTCGAATTCGAGTGCGTCACGCAAGTCAAATCGTGCGTCAAATCGCTAGTCACATCAAGCGTCAAATCAAATGTCACTTTGAGTGATATGACATGTTGTCACTTGATTTGAGTGATTGATGTAGAAGTTGAAAAATCAACATTTGCTTTTTACTTTTTGACTTTTGAATTAAAGTAATATATATGTTTTATTTAATTTACTTGGTAAATATAATAAACATATATATTAAAGCTATATCTTCTCTCTCTCACATGCAAGACATACGGTCTTCTTCTTTTCCCTCTCTTTTCTTCTCCCTCTCATTCACGGCTTCACTGCCGATTTCTTCTCCAAAAATTTCTGGTTTGACCGAAATTTTGAGAAGCAAATGAAGAAGAGTAGTGCTAGCACACACATGGGTTATATTATGGTGATAGAGAAACGAATTTGTGAGCTTGGAAAGCTTGAAGCTTTGAGCTTCCATGGAGTCTTTCATGGCCGATTATTGGAGCCTCAAAACAGCCCCCAACCGAGCAGTCCACTGCATGAGGAAGCTATTGCCGAGCTTGGAGGGAGGTAAAACGCAACTTGTTCTTCATTTCATCAAAACCCGTTCAATGTGAGTTTATTCCGCACCTCATTTGATGTGTATTCACTCGTTTTTATGCATGATTTATGATCTTGGGACTTGATTGAAACTCAACACTACCAAGTCAAAAAAGTGATGGGGAATGGGGCAGTGAGACTGTCAGATTTGGAAGGGAACGAGTTCATCGAGCCCATCAACGTGGACAGACTGAAACAATACATTGCATAAAAAAAAATGCTCGTTGGGTTGAAAATCAGAAAAGGACATCCCAAGCAAAATATAAAGCATGAGTGAGCAAGAAAAATGGTTAATTGTAAAATCCATGAGGAACAGTTAGCGACAGAGGTATCCTTGCATTGGAGTTCATTATTTCCTACATATGTACTAAGAAGTAATGCAAACGCCTTTATCTTTTCCGCATCCTCAGGACAGCAAATGAAAGCTTCGAGAATCGAAAGACATGATTTTCAGTATCCGAGAATGGTAGTAAGAGAAAAATGCAAGCTGATAATGGTAGCAAACTCCTCAGGGAGAGGGCATATTTCGAAATCTAGGAATCGGAAGACATGATTTTCAGTATCCCAAAAGGATGAGGCCGCTTTCAAAAAGGCGTGATCCACATTGACCTGGTGCAGGTAGCGGAGAACAGAAAGTTGAGACAGGTCTGAGGATGACCAGTCTACCACCCCGCAAGTAAGGGACACAACGGGATTTTTAGCCATGGGACCAAAGAGAATTGAGCAATAACCGGAGGAGAATAGGCAGAAGGAAACTGTAAGCAGACCAAGGGGGCGACCAAAGACTTTTATAGGCAAAAGGCACCAAAGGCCAAGTGGACTCATAAAGGGATGAAAAAAACCCTCTAGCGCCAGGAAGGCCTAACCAAGGATGACACCAAGACAATAGGACAAAGAAACCCCGTCAGAATAGCGAATACATCCATGCATACATGTATACATGTCGCATACACACAATTTTTATTTTGTGTTCGCAGGCTTTGAAGAAAAAGAAAAAACGGTGAGGATGAGGAACTCTGGGAATGGAGAACAACCACGGGAATAAAGACGAAGAAATCCAGGAATAGAGTACAACCTCGGGAATAAGGACGAGCAAAGATCCTCGAGAATAAGGACGGATCAGGGGTCGAAGTGCCTCACCACCATCAGTTTGACCGTTCAAGAATGAATCCTAGGGTCGAGGCCCACATTATCGACAGTTTGGGAATGAATCCTAGAGTTTGAAGCACCTCATCATCATGGAAAACAACTCCACAGTGGATCGAAGAGTCACACAGGAGTACCAAAACGCTACCACCCATTCAGTTCAGTAATGAATCCCATAGATCGAAGCATCTCACACTCGGTATGGTTCGGGAATAAATCCCAAGGGTCGAAGCACCTCACCATCAACTCAACTTGGTTTGGGAATGAACCCCAGAGATCGAAGCATCTCACACCCGGTATGGTTCAGGAATGAATCTCAGGGGTCGAAGCACCTCTCCATCAACTCAACTTGGTTCGGGAATGAACCATAGAGATTGAAGCATCTCACACCCAGCATGGTTCGGGAATGAATCCCAGGGATCAAAGCACCTCGTCATCAACTCAACTTGGTTTAGGAATGAACCCCAGAGATTGAAGCACGTCACACCTAGTATGGTTCGGGAATGAATCCCAGGGGTCGAAGCACCTCGCCATCAACTCAACTCAGTTCGAGAATGAATCCTAGATATCGAAGAATCTCACACCCAGCATGGTTCAGGAATGAATCCCAAGGGTCGAAGGACCTTGCCATCAACTCAAATCAGTTCGGGAATGAATCCCAGAGATCGAAGCATCTCACACCCAGCATGGTTCATGGATGAATCCCAGGGGTTGAAGCACATTTCCATCAACTTACCTCAGTTCAGGAATAAATCCCAGAGGTCGAAGCGCCTCAGAGATCGAAGCATCTCACACCCAGCATGGTTCGGGAATGAATCCCATGATTCGAAGCGCCTCGCCATGAATCCCAGAGGTCAAAGCACCTCGCCGTCATAGAGCGAAACATCACATACCCGGCATGGTTCGGGAATGAATCCCAGTGGTCGAAGCATCTCGGCATAAATCCCATAGGTCGAAGCATCTCACACCTAGCATGGGTCGGGAATAAATACCAAGGGTCGAAGCACCTCGCCATCAACTCAACTCAGTTCAGGAATGAATCCCAGAGATCGAAGCGTCTCACACCCGGTATGTTTCGGGATTGAATCCCAAGGGTTGAAGCACCTCGCCATCAACTCAATGTATCCCAGAGATCAAAGCATCTCACACCCGACATGGTTCGGGAATGAATCCCAAGGGTCAAAGAACCTCGCCATCAACTCAACTCCGAGATCGAAGAAATCCGCAAAGTAACAAAACAACAGGTAAGTCTGGCAACGGCCGACAAACCAGGTAAGTAAAATTACGTACGTGACTTTGATAGGGTTTTCACTGTCACACACTGCACAAGCCCCATCGGCGACTGTAGACACTGCAGTTTTGCATAAGCCCGATGATGAGCCTCGTATGGAGGAATTACTTGAAAGTTGCGGAAGTTACGGAAAATGAATGTCGGAACGAAGAAAAAAACCTCCAAAACTAGCCCCTCATTAGATTCGGACTCACTAGCGAGCCTAATAATCGCTCAGTCAGCTTCTTCTCCAAACCTTATCCACACGGCCCAAAACCCCCCATGCACGTCCAAAACCCCATGCAATACTCGGCCCATGAACCTATGCAATCCACACGCCTAAATCCTCCCATCACTTGCCAGAATTAAAAAAGATTTGAAATCTCATCCTTACCAAATTAAAAATATTTGAGATCTCCTCATCACCATATTTATGAGATTTTATTCCCAAAATTTTTGAGAATATATCTCCCAATTTTCCATGATTTGTTTCCTTATTTGGAGATCCCTTCAAAACATTATAAAAAGACCAAATCTTGACATAAAAGGGAGGCTCTGTGGCGGTGTGGGAAACACAACTGGGTGACGCATGCTGTTTCGAGCTCGCGGCTCGGTTGGGAGTACGAAGTAGTCCGCGGGGACTAAACTAAACCGGAGAATAATGGAGTCGCCACCCGGTGTGAACTGGGACAAAGATTTAAGGCCGCACTCACCCCTCGCAATGGAAGACCTCAAACCGTTGGGTTCAGAATGGTCCCTTACTTATGCCACTTGTAATAATTTTTGGTTTTAATCTAGGTCCCAAGATCAAACAAGACATGAAATCAATGCGTGAATACATCAACGGAGGTAGCGGAATACTCACATCGATCGGTTGAGTCGATTTGGAGACGAATGAAGCCCAAAATGCTCACTGCCTCATGCGTGAACTGCAGAAGTCCACTGCCTTGCAAAACAGAAATTTGAGTTGAGAAACGGAGCTCCAAGCCTCGTCCGATGGATCCCGGCTCATGGTCGAACCTCCCTACCACCTTCGCAAGACTCGTAAGTGTGCTAGCACTTGATTTCTCACCATGAAAAACCACTATTGCTTCCCCTTAGTGTCACGCCATTTCTGGTTCAAAACCAGTGAAGAAAAATGGTCTTGGGCGTGAGAAGAAGAGAGCAAAATAAGAGAGAAAGAAATGTGTTAAGTTATTACAAAAAGTGGTATAACATTTGTTTATATATTTTCCAAAAATAATAAATGTTTTTACCATTTAATTTGCTTTCAAAAAACAAATTAAATCTATTGTAATGTCCTTGAGTGTTCCACACTCCAAAGTCAAAAGTCCATCACAAGTCCATCAAGTCACATCTACTTTAATAAAGTGACATGTTGTCATTTCACATCACTCAAAGTGACATTTGATTTGACGCTTGATGCGACTAATGATTTGACGCTTGATGTGACTTGCGTCGCCGCACTCGAATTCGAAATACGAATGCGCTCGCAATCACACTCGGGCTCGGGTTCGTTAATTCCAAATTAACGATTTTTCCGTCGCGTCGTAATTAAATGATTACGCCTAGCGAATTCACTATTCAAGTCGCTAACGAATTAATTCTAATTTAATTCGTTCGTCCGAATTAAAATCTAATTTTAATTCCGCGTCGAAATCTAATTTCGTTTAATATATCGAATATATTAATTTAATCGATTATTCCAAATTATCGTTACTCTCTCTAGAACGATATTTTATCCTAGATAAAATATCTCCGTAATTAATCCTAGATTAATTTTCTCTCTCTTCTATATAATCCCAGATTATTCAAGAGTGCGAGTTGTGCGTCATCGGTGGATTATCGGGAAGCGACCCATGAGATCCCGGATATATTGACAGTAAATACGGTCATCGGAGTATCCGAATCACGTACGTACCAAGTACTACGTTTTACCGATTTACGAGACAAGGTCGACTCCTAGCAAAGCACCAAGTCTTCCAATTCTCC
>SKCR01001968.1:0-14409 GCA_019454045.1 Zanthoxylum bungeanum | reverse complement strand
GAAAATTGGATGGGAAGCTTGTCCCTGACGCATAGACGTCGACCAAGCCGTACTTTTTTGTACATATTATATCTCTTTGTCTTTTCCTAATCATTGTGATTTGTTTGTTGTTTTATTTTCGTAGACAGGATCCAGACCTTTTTGACTATCACGATTTGTTTAACTAATAATTGTCATTTGGCAGATACTAGTGCTATTATTTTACTCACCCTTTTCAGGTGTTATAAATTCAACTCATCATTGCACTTTTGAAGACATCCAGAGTAAAACATGGAAGCCACTTCAAGAAGACGAGTTGAAAACATCTGTGTGTGTTTGCGGTAGGTAGTAGTGTTGGAACTAAACCACAATACATAGAGAAGCACATGAATTGGGTCGAGTCTTCGCTGCAAGGAGTATGCACTTAATATATGGCGGAGGAAATCTTGGACTTATGGGGATCGTTTCAAAGGCTGTACAGGAAGGAGGCAGTCATGTTTTGGGAATCATCCCAAAACCCTTGGTAGAGGCAAATCTTATTGGATCATCAAACAGAGAGGAACTTATTATGGTAGGTATGTCTGAACGACTGGTAGAAATGATTAACCGTGCTGATGCTTTTATTGCTTTGCCAGGTGGCTTGGGTACATTGGAGGAAATTTTTATAGTACTATCTTGGGCGAACCTGAACATACATCAGAAACCAATTGGGCTGCTCTACGTTGATGGATTTTATGATTTTCTTTGTGTGTTTCTTGATGATGCTCGGAGAAATGGGTTCGTGTAAAAACCTTTAAAAGAACTACTCTTTACTGCCAGAACTGTTCCGGATCTAATTGACCAACTCTTAGCCTATGAACCACAAGTTGACCATATCCTTTCAAAGATAAATTGGTCCGAGGACGATCGTGGTAAGAGGCATCGTGTTAATCTGGATCTTAACCTTTAATTTCTTGTATAATTTCAACTAACCAGGTATTATCTTTTAAACTCTTCTTCTACTGTTTAGGGAGCATGTGATGGTTGGGGTTTCCTTCACTCACTACCTTTCTATAAGGAAAAGCTGTGAAGGCACTTAGATAATCATTCACCCATAGCTCATTGTGATAGACTAATGTGGATGACTCGTTGTTTATTCCTGACACCAAGCGATTAAGAGCCTGAGAGGCTTGGGTACTTAATAGAGCCTCGCTCCACCCTCCCTCTGGGGAATCTACAACTGGAAAATCTACCTTGTTTTTAGTTTGTGTGTTATTTTTCTTTTTAGTCCAAAATTTTTCGAAAAATACAAAAAAATATTTTGCGTTCTTTATTTTGACTAAAAAGGTAAAATTGGTAAGAGATAGCTGAGTAAGAGTTTTCACTCATGATACGTATCTCAAACCATTGTTGAAACAAGTTAATTTTTGTTTATTTCATTTTGAATTATTTAATTTGTGAATTCTCCATAAAACTGACTAAAATGGATCTTCATATGCTCAGTTGGCAGGTATTATCAACATATATGGAAACATACGGACATGAGCTAAAATTGAAAAGTTGTGTATATTCAGTGCTCTAGTTTAATTGGAGGAAGCATCTCAAAAAGTGATGAGTAAAAAAAAAAAAAAATCTGAGATCCGAGAGTTATTAAGTTTGTAAGGGTGTGTTTTAACACC
The DNA here is from genome assembly GCA_019454045.1 of Zanthoxylum bungeanum. NCBI lineage: Eukaryota > Viridiplantae > Streptophyta > Magnoliopsida > Sapindales > Rutaceae > Zanthoxylum > Zanthoxylum bungeanum. The sequence goes on along the minus strand of SKCR01001968.1, from coordinate 12,772 downwards.
AAGTGCCCTAAAACCAACTGGTTTGGGAGTCACTAGCCCAAGCTCGCTACATGGATCAAAGATGCTGTAAAAATATATATATCTGAAGTCTGAGAGTAATTAAGTCCGTAGGAGTATCTTAACACCTGGTGCCCTAAAGCCAACTGGTTTAGTAGCCACCGACCCAACACTCGCTACATAGATGGAAGATATTGTATTTAAATAAAAAAAATAGAAAAAATCAAAGAAAAAATCAGAAAAATCAGAAAAATTATTCCATTGCTACCAAAAGGTGTGAAATCTGATAGAACTTTAGGACACAAATATTACTCTCTTATTAACTGCAATTATGACTGTTGTGGGCAAAAATGAGTTGATTAATATCTTGTTGGCTGTGAATATGAAGAATGACAAAAATAATCGGAGAATTTACTTATTCAGTATTTAGAAAGAAACAAACAAAAGTAACTTGAAGTAGAAGTTTCACCTGATTAGTCATTAACATCTTTATTCTATTTTCTCTTGTCTTTTTGCTTTTGTGTGCATTAGTTTACTACATTTTTTTTTGTAAAATGTTTGTGGGTATCATTGCTGTAAACCCTCATGAGACTACAACTCGTCCACTAGGGACACCTAGGGTTTTAAAGGCTTGTTGCATATGCTAAATGCAACCGTGATCCCTACGAAAGTGGATTAGTTAAATTTTATTTTAAAGATGTTTATGTTATTTTACTCTATGTTTTGCTGAGGACTAGCAAAATGTTAGGTTGTGGGTGGTGTGATGAGTGGTATTTCTATCACTATTTCCCACTCATTTAAACCTAATATTTTATATAGTTTCTTGAGTTTTATGAATATTTTGATGGTTTTGTGTTATTTTGTAGATAAATAAAGTTTCAGGACATTCTGGAGGTTATTTGGACCAAAACAGGAAAAATTGGCAAAAAGGGCATTACCGTAATTTTGGCGCGTCACGACGCGCAAGCCTTTGGCGTCGCGACGCCTAACGTGCACCAGAGCTGCTAACGTGCGCCGGGTCAACGGGTCAGATTTGAGAGTTTGACTTTGCTAACATGCGCCGTGCCACATGTCACCATCATAGCCGATCTGCAACGTGCGCCGTGCCACGTGTCATCATCCTACGTTGCCGACAATTACTATTTCCACGTGTGCCACGTGTCATCCTACGTGTCGCCACATCATCCGGTCAATGAGTCAACTCTTCCACGCGTCTTGCCATGTCATCATCCACGTCAGCAGGTCAACCGAGTCAACATGCCACATCATCATCAGCCAATCAGAGCATGACACGTGTCGCCACGTGTCGCAATCCTACGGTGCCGACAATTTCTCTCAGCCGCCTTGCCACGTTAGCACCACGTCAGCATCAATTATTGAGTTGTCAGCCGCCTCGCCACGTGTCGCCTTATCTTCTTATTCGAATCTCAACGTGTCAAGCCGTCATTGTGCCACGCCTCACTGTTTTAGCGTCGCGACGCGCAAGCCCCTGGCGTCGCGACGCTGGAACCCCACGAGAGGCCTATAAATTCAGCTCGAGATTTCAGATTTTGGGTACCATTCTCTCCCATTTCTTGATGTAAATAGGGAGTTCTTCTCTCTCTAAGTTCTTTTTAATTTTTAGTTTTTTGTTTTGTAATAATTTAATTACGTTTTGTAATAATAGTAATTTACTTTCTTTATTTTTACAGTTTTTACTATTCACCATGAGGAGGTAACTTCCCCAGCTAGGGTGAAAGGTAATTATTTTACTATTGCTATTTAGATTAATCTCCCTTAAAAATAATATATTCACTATTTAAAATTTGACTTAAAAAGGATACCGCTATATTGGTCGATTGGTAATTTAATTTTAATCTGGTTTAAACCTGACTAATCAAGGATACCGCCAGATTGGTCGGTTGGTAATTTAATTTTGGTTCCGCCTTTATGGCTGGTTTATGGACAAATATTACCGCCTTAATGGCTGGTTGCACTTAATTGACTTAATCAGATACCGCCAGATTGGTCGGTTGGTAATATTATCAGAAGTTTATATTATTTTATGGCAGAGATATCTAAATATAGTAGTAGTATAAAAGTAATTCCTTTTACCTTAGCATTTTATTTTATTGTAATTTACTTTTCAGTATTTACTTTTACCATATTTTTACTTCAAGTCTTTTATTTCAAGTTTTTACCAGCCCTAGTTATGGTGTTGTAACTAAATTAGTTATCTGGGGTTGTGATGACTTTTAATATCACCGGTTTATAATGGGTTAGATTATAGTTGGGTAAATAAAGATTTATTTATTGAGTCTTAATCTTAATGCTTTTTAATTAAACTGGCCATTAATGAAATTGAAATTGACTAGGTAAACTTAAAATGAACTAGACATATGTATTTTAATTTAAAAGACCTTAGACTCAATAGCCCACGATCTTCTTGAGGATAGATAACCCTTTAATAGATTTCCTTACAGGATAGGAATATACCTGTTGGGCGGGGGTAGCCTTAATTGGAACTTAATCTTAATGAATCTAGGTAATTTGGTTGACATAGACATATGGTTCAATTGGATTATACTAGGTATTTGTAATTGACCATCAGAAGAGGCTTTTACATAATTTTGATTCCAGGTTAATAAATCAATATATTACCCAACTTTAAGATAACCACTTCATCTTTAAAATAATATAAAAGAAATCACAACCCTAGATAGTTTTTAATATTGAATTTTCTTAAAAACTACTTTCGAACAATTTTATTCACTTGTTTTTAAATTTAGAATCGTCACCATTTCAAATCAATCAAACAACCTGTTAGATACTAGTAATCATTTGACCTCATAAAATTAATAGATTTGATATTAAGTCCTCGTGGGATCGATATTTTTATACTACTTGAACGATACGTACGCTTGCGTTATACATGTGTGTTTACGCCAGTCAGTGTGCGAGTCATACGACATCGGTGAATCTTTGTGAAGCGACCCATGAGATCCCCGGATATGTTGGCAGTAAATTTGATCGTCGGACTATCCGAACACGTAAGTACCAAGTACTACGTTTATACCGATTTACAAGGCAAGGTTGGCTTCTAGCAAAGCTCCAGGCCTACCCAATTCTCCGGAAATATCCTTACAGGAATAAGGATCTATATCAGGCGTAGTATATATGGTATTGCGTTATGTCGATCCAGTATCGGATGATCACGTGCTAGGCCTGGGGCTGGAATTATTTCCACCCCGTATGAAGCACATGTCGGATTTCTGGTAACTAGTCTCTATAATCGGATAAACATGACCTAGTCATAATATCCCGATAGCTCGAGCATATAAGAGAACAATTTCCGTATCCTATGTGACCATCATCTCCACTATGACTGGAGTGATACTTCCATCTCGAAATCACACCCAATACACTACGATTCTCAATATACCCAGCATTGGCGTACACCGAACCTGTTAAAGTCCTGGACGATCGCAACCAAAGTATATTGATTGTCGCAAGTATTAGCGGTGCAAGTCTCAGGTTAAGACCAAATACACATACCCTGATTTCGGACTTCCATGGACACATAGTCATACTACCAATGGAATTCCGAGGGGGTTTATCCAGAGAAAATCTGTTTCAGTACCATCGGTAAAACACAACCTCCTATTACACTTGCATGAGTATCCTATACCCAAATATATGAGAACTATGCCGTTGTGCCCTCACAAACGCGCACAAGTGTAATACTAGTCTTTTACGTATTTATCGATGTCCGATCTCGATAATACTCTGACTAGGGATATTTAATGATTTATCCTTCGTGGATTGATATTGTCTCATATCATTCTCAATCCAGGAACAAATCATAAGGACCTCCTATCATTTATACATCTAGGTGATCTAATCACAAATGATAAGAGTGCAATCTCCTTTTTCACATAGTTAATTTGTACAACAACACCGTGATCTGTACAAATAGTGACGCTATGGGTCATAATTGTCCAACATTAATTGCGTCGAGAATTTATCTGGGAATAAATTCTTCGAGAAAAGAGAATGCGATTAATTTATAATTAATCAGTAAAGTAAATTTAATAGTTAAATTATATTTTACTATTTAATTTATTTAATTTGGCTAAAATAATATATTAGATATATTAATTGAAATTAGATTTCAACGCAGAATTAAAATTGAATTTTAATTCAAGCGAACGAATTAATTAGGAATTAATTCGCGAGCGACTTCCGTAATAATTTTACTAGGCATTATTATTTAATTAAATTGGATTTAATTAAGTCACAACGGAAAATTCGTTTAATTCGGAATTAAACGAACCCAAGCCCGAGTGAAGTTGCGTGTTGGATTGTTCGACTTAAATTTGGAATTTAAAATGGGGCCCACCAACTTATATCAACAAGTCACTTGATTGATGGAAGTGGTTGGAAGCTTTTAAAGCTTACTTGTCCAACACAATTTACTTTTTTGGAAAATATAAATGCAACTTTTGGATTTGTTTTTGGTAATTGATTTTAGAAATCAAAATTGAAAAACACTATTCCCTCTTCTCTCTCACCATTGCCGAACACCCTTGTTCTTGGAGGACAAAATTTTCTTTCCAAATTTGTTCAAGCTATCTCTTAAAGGAGTGAATCAAGGTGATAGGGAAATTCACCCAAGTGTTGGAAACACTCAAAGAAAGCTTGGAGCTTCCATTAAATCAAAGAAAAAGTCTTGAAATCATCCAAATCATTGTAAGTTTTTTTCCGTTAACATTTGATTATTCGCACTTTAATCATGCTTAGTGATCTTGTGGCATGTCTTGGAGACTAAAAATGGTATCAGAGCCATCCTATGTTTGATTTGGAATTTTAGGGTTCATGACTTTAATTGGTGATTTTTGTGTTTAGAACTTGATTTTCCTAAATTGGTTGTTGGGTTGTGTTTGAATGATGTTGAATTGGATTTGTGCATCTTCAATTTTGTGAAAAATTGATAGGATTAATTTTCCCCAAAATTACCCCTTGGCCGAATTATGAACCCTAGAAGTATCATGGTGATTTTTGAATTTTAACAATTGGATGTGTTAAATGGAATGATAGAAATAATGAATGTTGATTTAAATTGGATTGAAATCAAATTGAATTTTTTTATTGCCAATTTCCGTGAGCCATAATGCATATTATTAGATTGATTTTGCTTCAATTTGTGTTGGACATGAATTGGAAATGTAGAGCATGATTAATTGAATTAATTAGTGTTTTGGAAGCATTAGATTAATTAATTAATTATGGTAATTACACTTGAATTGAATTAATTTGTAATTTGGAATAATGAATTAATTTAATTTGTTGTAATTGGGCTTAATGGGCTTGGTTGGACCAAGTTTGTTTAGGAAAATTGGTTGGATCCAATTGGGCCTAAAACCATTTCCATAAAGTCCAAATATGACAATTGGGCCTTTAAATAATTTAATTGGGCCTAATGGGCTTAAATTGATTTTTGGCATAGGGTGATTCCTAATTGGGCCTTGGCATCTTGGGTTTGACCCATAATTGCCAAAGCCCATGCCTAAAGAATTAATTAAAAGCCCATTGGACTCTAATTGAATAGTATCAGATACTAATTGGGCCTTTAAGACCCATAAAAATTGATTTGGAATCCAAGTCTAAAATGGACAATTAAAAGTGTAATAATTTAATTTGGAATTAAATGTGAATTAGTATTGAATATAATTTAAATTGGATTTAAAATTATAGTTCGATATAATTCAAGAATACGTACTTTGAGTATTTATTCTTAAACGAGTTGGACTCTCGCGAATCAAATCGTTGTTTGAATATTGGATGGTCATTAATTAAAGATTAATTAATTGAATTAGATTGATTGATAACATGATATGTGTGAATACTTGGATGTATGTATGAATAATGTATATCAGATGGATATTAGAAGGGTGAGGGCAATTTTGGAAATTATTGTAATAAATTTAGAATTTATTTAATTGGACCTGCGTGTCCAGCCTATTACTTCTTTTCTCATTGTATTTCATTTCTCACCAATTCCCCTCAATACAAATGAGGTTTCTTTAGAAGTATTATGTAATTGGGTAGAAGTATGAATAATACTAGCGGGAGAGAGGAAATGGAGAGATTTGTTCTATGAACAAGTTTGTTGTATATCCATCCGCATATCATTATTAATTTTATTACGCGCCTTATTATGTTTTTTAGAATACATGTTTAAGGGTGTATGTTGAGACCTAATTAAAGATAATAAATTGGTTGCCAATTTACTCGAAAAAACCCTCAACAAATATTAAGCGATTTCTTTCCATTGAGTGATTCTCTCTCAAGATCCAAGATTGGCACTGGTTTGTTGGCCAAAGTCAAGACCTTTGTCCATCGCGGATGTGTTTAAATCATGAAGGCTTTGTTCCATATCGTACGCCTTGGGCAAGTTGTGATTTGTTGGCCAAAGTCAAGGTCACCTCTTGTTCATCAGCCTCGATTACGAAGCTTTCCAACTGTCAATGGGTCGCGCTTAACTAGAATCATTAAGCTTGTTGAGCCAAAGCCAAGCTTATTTGATTTAGAGGAAAAAAGTTAGGAAATATATTGGATATATTGGATATATGTTTCGGACTTGGAAGTCTACCTACTGGATCTAGGAATTGAATGAGATCCAATTGATCTTAGAGATCTACCTAGTTAAATATCATACAATTTGTTGGCCAAAGTCAAGATTGTGTGTTATTTAATGGGATCCTAGCCGACTAGGAAACTAGGTTTCTCGAGTACTCCACAGAGGGTTAGAGGCTCGCCGAAAATTATTGGGAGGCAAGTATTAAATTTGCAATTTCGTTTAGATACTTGCCAATACGCGCTCATTTCATTTTTCGTCATTATTTAAATATAAATATATTAGTTGGACTAATATTCAATGGTTGTTTTAATTAAACAGTTGTATTGTATTTAAACTACTTCATTTATAGTTGATTATATAATTAGACTATAGTAATTAATATATTTGAATTTAACCAATCAAATTGTAGTTAATTATATAGTTAGACTATAGTAATCATTACATTAGATTGTACCCGAAATCGTTGATTGGATAGTTGGACTATTGGAATCAAGAAAACATAAAGATTAGCGTCAAAGAACATAATCCTAGGAGAAAATGTCTTTGACGGCGTAATTTTCCAAATTGGGAATTAAATCTCAGGATAGTCCTGGGAGTCGAGAAGTTACTCTATTTGATAGAGCGACCTCTCGGGCCTAAGCCCGGAGTTGAGCAAATAGTAGAGCATGATTTTTGGAAGACTCATGATGATGATAACTTTAGTGCTCAATCTGTCATGCTTGCCGCAATGATTCCTTAATTTCATCGTTAGAACAAAGGATTGGATCCTTATAGTATGATGTTGAAATTGAAGGATCTTCGTAGATCTAAGCTTAGATCATAGAAGTACTAATAGCAAGACAAAAATCTTGGAGAGTTAATGGCTATGCTCAAGGAGACACAGTCAGAGCTTTCAAAAAGGGGCAAGAAGCGCAAGGCGCATTTTACTTCGACATCCCAGAGTCAAGGCTTGGCCGAAGGCTTCTAGAGATGTGAAAAAAAAGACGGGGCAAAGGCGAAATCGTCACAGTCTTTTGAGAAGACAAATGACATATCCCAAGATGTCTGCCTAAACTGTGGCAAACGGGGTCACTGGAAGCGTGACTTCCGTATGGACAAGAAAGACATGAAGGAAGTAAAGACGGACAAGGGTCTGACTTCAGGTATGTTTGTTATAAACATGACCACTACTATTTTTAAAATTGGATTTGATACTGGTATGGTACATACATATATACTGATGTGCCGGATCTGCTGATAAGTAGGAGACTGGCTTCAGATGATATTGACCTACGAGTCAAAAATAGGACGAGAGTCGTTGTTTTGGCCGTAGAAACCTAAGTTTTGGAACTGCCATTTGGGCATGTACCTAAATTAGGAAACTGTTAAAATGTACCTAGTTTCACTAGAAATATTATCTCTATATCTAAGTTTAACCCGTTGCGGGTATACCTTTATATTCTAGAACACTAAGTGTTTTGTTTATAAATATGATATTGAGATAAACACATTGGACGTGAATAATAGTATTTATATTTTGAATATAAACAAATCTCAAACATATAACATGACAAACAAATAGCTCAAACTGAATTAATCAGTTGAGACTTATTTGTGGCATTGTTGTCTATGACACATTAATAAGACTTGTAGATCCACAATTTCGAAGAGTGGATACTAGGACGGATTTGATTCTAATTCAAAGGATGTCTACGAATCTAGTTTATTAGGCAAAGTGCCTAAAATTCCTTTAACTTGGTAAAAGTGTAAGTGCCACCGATCTATTAGCCCTCGTTCATAGTGACGTAAGTGGGCCCATATCTAGCTAGGCTAGAAGATGATATGAATACTTCGCAATCTTTACGGATGTAGCATCGCGTTACGGTTATGTGTTTCAAATGAAACACAAATCGAAAATTTTTGAGTAATTCAAAGAATTTCGACACGAAGTACACAGACAGACCAGCTAAAGTATTAAACCGTCACGGTTAGACCGTGGTGGAAAATACTTAAGCAATAAGTTTCTCGATTACCTGAAAGAGTATATTATTTTTTCACAGTGGACTCCTCTCGGAACACCTCAGTCGAGCGGTGTGTCCAAACGGAGAAACCGAATTTTGTTGGACATGATAAGGTTAATGATGAGTCGCTCTGAGCTACCAATTTCCTTCAATGGATAAGCATTAAATAGTGCAATACTTATTTTGAATAAGGTTCCATGAAAATCTTTTAGACAGATTTCATATTAGATATGAACATGAAACAAACCAGATTTCTCATTCCTGAAGATTTGGGAATGCTGGGCATATGTTTGGAAGGTACCAAACTAGAACCCAAATCAGATAAGTTCCTATTTGTAATTATTTATCCTAAGGAAACCAAAGTATAGTACTTATACAACGCACTAGAGAACAATGTAATTGTTGCTCTCCATGCGGTTTTCCTAAGAGGAATTCCTATATGCAGTGGTAAGTGGGAGGAAAGTAAAACTCGATGGAAATCGGAGTAATACTGTTCCAGGCACCGAGTCCTCACTGAACACTAACAGTTCATCAGGGATGAAACTATACCAATAATCTTCGAATACACAAGAACTGCGTAGGCGGAGAGAGTCAGAAAATAACCTAAGAGGTATGGGTTTCTGATCTCACCTCATGTAGATATCAATCTTATTGAGGAAGATGAACCGGCTACGTATGAGGAAATGATACAGGGTATCGAATCCTTTTATGGCAAAGTGCCATAAAGTCTGAAATGGATTACATGTATACAACCAAGTTTGGACACTGGTTGATGTACCAGAAGGCATTGTGCCTGTTGGTACTAAATAAGTCTTCAAGGAAGACATACATGGATGAAACATACAAATGTACACAAATAGGCTTGTACAGAAAGGGTATCGTCAACGACATAGTGTCGACTAAGATGAAACTTTTTCACTTGTTACCATGATTAAATCCATTTGGATAATGATTGCTAATGCTGCATATTTCTTTAATGAAATATGGCAGTTGAACGTCAAAATCACATTCCTTAAACGGAAACCTTTAGGAGGATGTTTACAACATCCTGACGGTTTTGTCATGCCGGAACATGCAAACAAGGTTTGCAAGTTAAATCGATCCATTTATGGATTGAAGCAAGCATTGTGTTATTGGAACCAACGTTTTGATGATATCATAATGGTATATGACTTCATTCAAAATGATAATGATTCTTTTGTATATAAAGAGGTTAGTGGGAGCGCACTAACAATGATTGTCCTATAAGATGATGATGTATTGCTTCACAGCAATGACATTCCCATATTAACAATCGGTGAAAGCTTGGCTTTCATTAAAATTCTCCATGGAATACTTATGAGAGGCAACCTTTATTCTAGGAATAAAGATCTAATGAGATAGATCTAAAAGTTGTTGGCACTCTCCGAGAACTCGTACATTGAAAGATATGTACGTGACCTGGTGTCTCATATGCTTTGAGCATATGGAGTCACAATCAGGCTGATCCAGGTGATAGTCACTGGATTGATGTTAAGAACATCCTTGAGTATCTTAGACGAACTAAGGATGCGTTCTTAATTTATGGAGAAGGAGAACTTGAAGTGACTGGGTTCACCGCTGCAAGTTTCCAAACCGACAAAGACGACTGTAAGTGGCAAAAAGGGTACGTATATAGTTTGAATAATGGAACAGTGAGCTGGAAATCTTCCAAGCAAGATACTGTTGCCGAATAAATAACAAAAGCGAAACATTACTGCAGCTGAGGCAGCAAAAGAAGCAATTTTGGATCTATATAATCCTAATTGGATTAGGTATAGTTCTGTTAGCAGCTGAGCTAGGCCATAGAACAGGCTAAAGAATTAATAGTCTCATCAACGATCCAAGTATGTACTTCAAATGGTTTCAATTGATTGTTCGGATCATACATCGTGGCTATGTGATGATCGAATAAAACACATCAGATGATAACATTACAAATCCGCTGACGAAAGCTGTTTCTCAGCAGAAGTTTGAGCGACCCGTACATAGTTCAGGTGTAGGACACTTGAGTGATTGGCTATAGGCCAAATGGGAGATTTTTGGACAATTATGACCCATGGCATCACTATTTGTACATAACATGGTGTTGTTATACAAATAAACTATGTGACAAAGGAAATTACTCTTTTATCATTTGTAATTAGATTACCAAGATATATAAATGATAAAAATCCATATGTTTAGTACCAGATTAATAAGATATGAGACAATATTAATCCACTAAGGTTTAATCATTAAATATCCATAGTCGTAGTATTATCGAGACTGGACATCGATAATGCGGAATAGACTAGTATTGCACTTGTGCGCGTTGTGGGAGCATAACGGCGTAGTTCTCATATATTTAAGTTTTGGATACTTATGCAAGTGTGATAGGAGGTTGTGTTTGCCGATGGTACGGAAACAGCTTCGCTCTGGATAGACCCCTCAGAATCCCATTGGTAGTATGACTATATGTCTATGGGAATCCTAATCAGGGTAGGTGTATTTGGTCTTAACCTGAGACTTGCATCGCTAATACTTGCGACAATCAGTATACTTTGGTTTTCGTTGTCCAGGGCTTTAACAGGTTCTGTGTACGCCTCTTCTGGGTATACTGAGAACCGTAGTGTATTGGGTGTGATGTCAAGATGGAAGTATCACTCCAGTCATATGGAGATGATGATCACGTAGGATACGGAACTAGTACTCTTTAGTACTGCAGTCATCGGGATACTATGACTAGGTCATGATTATCCGATTATAGAGACTAGTTACCAGAGATATGATATATGCTTCGTACGGGGCAGACACAATTCCAGCCCTAGGCCTAGCATGTGATATCGATACTCGATAGTAATACGCAATACTATGTATACTACGCCTGAAAAAGATTACATATTCGTTTACAGAATATTTCTGGAGAATTGGGTAGGCACGGTGTTTTGCTAGAAGCCAACAATGTCTTGTAAATTGGTAAGGATGTGGTACTAGGTATGCACGTATTCGGATAGTCTGATAACCGTATTTACTGCCAACATATTCAGGGATCTCTTAGGTCGCTTCCCGAAGATTCACCGTTGAGATTTGACTCGAACAGAAAATTAATCTGGGATTAATTATGAGAGAGAAAATTAATCTGGGATTAATTACGGCAATAAATTAATTTGGGATTAATTAAATGAGAAAGAATTAATCTGGGATTAATTGCGTCGAGAATTTATCTGGGAATAAATTCGTCGAGAAGAGAAAACACGATTAATTTAGAATTAATCGGTAAAGTAAATTTAATAGTTAAATTAGATTTTACTATTTAATTGATTTAATTGGGCTAAAATAATATATTAAATATATTAATTGAAATTAGATTTCAATGCAGAATTAAAATTGGATTTTAATTCAAGCGAACGAATTAATTTGGAATTAATTCCCGAGCGACTTCCGTAATAATTTTGCTAGGCATTATTATTTAATTAAATTGGATTTAATTAAGTCGCAACGGAAAATTCGTTTAATTCGGAATTAAACGAACCCAGGCCCGAGCGAAGTTGCGTGTTAGATTGTTCGACTTAAATTTGGAATTTAAAGTGGGGCGCACCAACTTACATCAACAAGTCACTTGATTGATGGAAGTGATTGGAAGCTTTTAAAGCTTACTTGTCCAACACACTTTACTTTTTTGGAAAATATAAATGCAACTTTTGGATTTGTTTTTGGTAATTGATTTTAGAAATCAAAATTGAAAAACATTATTCTCTCTCTCTCTCACCATTGCCGAACACCCTTGTTCTTGGAGGACAAAATTTTCTTTCAAAATTTGTTCAAGCTAGCACTTAAAGGAGTGAATCAAGGTGATAAACTCACCCAAGTGTTGGAAACACTCAAAGAAAGCTTGGAGATTTTATTAAATCAAAGAAAAAGTCCTGAAATCATCCAAATCATTGTAAGTTTTTTTCCGCAAACTTTTGATTATTCGCACTTTAATCATGCTTAGTGATCTTGTGGCATGTCTCGGAGACTAACACTAACGCTGTGTGTTCGAACCCAAATAAGGACGCATCACGAACAAAAACCATCTTCAAAACTCATTACAACTCAATTGAACTTATTTTGTTACGGAAGTTGCCAAGACTCATGGAACTAACAATCTTCCCCT
>SKCR01001967.1:0-14439 GCA_019454045.1 Zanthoxylum bungeanum | reverse complement strand
ATAAGTCTCAGGTTAAGACCATATACACCTACCCTTATGCGGCCTCCCATAGACACGCAGACATACTACCAATGGGATTCCGCGGGGTCTATCCAGAGCGAAGCTGTTTTCCGTACCATCGGTAAAACACAACCTCCTATCACACTTGCATAAGTATCCAATACTTAAATATATGAGAACTATGCCGTTGTGCCCCACAACGTGCACAAGCGCAATACTAGTCTATTCCGATTATCGATGTCCGATCTCGATAATACTCCGACTAGGGATATTAATGATTAAACCTTTATGGATTGATACTGTCTCATATCATCTCAATCCGGTATTAATCATATGGACTTTCGCCATTTATATATTAAAGTAAATAATATTACAAAACGGCAAAAGGCAATTTCATTATCACATAGTTAATTTTGTACAATAATACAATATCATTTACAAACAGTGACGCTATGGGACATAATGTCTACAGCGAGCGCATTCGCATTTCGAATTCGAGTGCGACACGCAAGTCAAATCAAGCGTCAAATCATTAGTCATATCAAGCGTCAAATCATATGTCCCTTTGAGTGATGTGACTATTTGATTGATTGATTGAGTGATTGATGTGGAAGTTGAAAATCATTAATTTTTTTTGCTTTTTGACTTTTTGGTAAATGAAAAGGGTTTTTTTTCGGTATTTGATTTGGAAAATCAAATATATATAAAACAATTTTTTTTATTCCTTCTCTCTCTCTCCCAATCGGTTTCTAGGAAATCTTTTCTTCCCTCTACTTCTCTCTCGGCTTTGAGCCGTTTCTTCTTCTTCCTCTTCAAGATCTTGGCTTGGCCGTGAGAGAAAGGAAGAAGACAAAGTGCTAGCACACAAATGGGTTAATACAAAGGTGATAGGGCAGTGAACACATGTGCATGGAATCGTTTTTGAAGCTTGAAGCTTGGAGCTTCAATGGAGGTCATCAATGGCCGAATCTTGGAGGAGTAAAAGGGACCAAAACCGAGCAGTCCACTGCAAGGAGAAGCCATTGCCGAGCTTCAAGGAGGGCTAAAAAGGATTGTGTTCTTCGTAGCATCCAAACCGATCATTGTGAGTATGTTTCCGCCATTCTCATTTGTGTATTCACATGCGTTTTGTGCTTGATTTCATTCTTGGGACCTAATTAGAAACCAACAATCATGAGGATCGGTCCACACCCACCGAACAGGCGGAGGTCTGATCTAAATAGATCAATGACGTGACTGTCATCTAAGTGTGGAGGATGTCTCATACATCCACATTGGTATCTCAAGTCGAAAGACTACTATGCTACTCAACCCGAGAAGATTCTTATTGACGTTGGTGTACCATACATTAAGAATCTTTGGTGAGTCGTTCAGTGTTTATCCACTATAAAATTTACACGTCTATACAAGTCTCCCTAGACTCATGGTTCATTGGGATAAACCACCAGACCAAGTCTCGATATACGACATGTACTGGTCTCAACGGATTTGACTAACCGACCCATGTTAGTAAATCTTGACCAGGAACTATGTTGATAATATACATTTAGTAGTGACACTTCCCAATGTCAATTACAAACTACCTTTGTAACTGTGTACTGTATTATATATTATCGGGCCTTTGTTTAATATATACATATCACTAAACCAAATTTAGTTTCAATCTAATCGTAATCAGATCGAATACGTATATAAAACAAGAGGTGCAACAATAAATTAGTAATATTATGGAAAAAAGAATTGATCGTATTCATGAATCAGACATAAATACGATGCAGATTGGCGCTCTGAGCACCTACCCCAACAATTTCTCCCACTTGCTCCTATTCCAATCCACGGTATTATATACACATCTCAATGTGCATCGTTTACACATAGCCCTTAAAAGCTCACATAGCACCTAAGAGGTAGGCAACAAGAAGTAGGTCCGCTAAAACATAAAGAGTTTGTCAAACAAACCCAATTGTTTCCCATAGCCAGTATCTTCATATTTTGTAGAATCTAAATTATACATTAATATGAATCAGACATTACATCAGTATTATACTACAGCTACTGAGTTGTCCAAGTATTCAGGGATCAAATCCAAATACTTGCGGACAACCGCAAGCACAACACCAATATAAAACTTCTAATTTATAAGGTCATTATGCAACTTCATAAGTCAATACGTCATAAGTTGCATCTAATTCCACTGTAACAGTAGAATCATGCATGACACTCCCACTGCATTCTTTTGTGACTCTTTATGACGTAGACTGTCTAACGTCATAATTAGTCTCAAAAATAATATGACCCTAATGGTTACAGACTGTATTATCAATGAATTAGAAACTCATTCTTAATATCTCAAAGATCACAAAGAATGTGTTTCAAGATCCATCCTATGGTCTATATGATATCAAAATAACTCGTAACAATTACGATTTAATAGATATCTACAATCACACATTATAAAGTATTTATTATGTCATCATCAAATGATACATAAGATTGATTAGACATTCTAATCAATATCTCTTTCGAAAAAGGAATCATCATTTACGAAAGATGAATACTTTATATAGGACACACAATAACTGTCCAACTGTTATACTAACTGTCATACAGATAGCCTAGTTATGTCCTTTATTAGATCATATCTAATGTAAGAATAATATGAGTATCTCACAAGTCTCTTAGTTTTATATCTTATATAAAACTTTATATCAAATATAACAGAGATATTGTTGAAGTTCTACGGTCCCAAGGATCGAATACAAAGAAATGAAATAAGTGCGAATACAACGAGAGAGTTGCGGAATACTCACATCGATCGGTTGAGCGACGCTAGAGGCAACAAAAATCTAGTTTCTACCCACTGTCACAGCTCACGGCAGTCCACCTTTTGTCCTCCTCCAAATTCGGCTTTGGATCATCTTCAAGGCAAGCTCCAAGCTTGTGTTGATTCCAAGCTCATGGGTGGACTTCCCTATCACCTTCGCAGGTCTCCCGGAGTGCTAGCTCTTGATGATTTTGCCACAAAATCATCACACTTTGCTTCCCATTGATCTCGGTTTTCCCAGAAAAAGAAGAACAAAACAGCCCCTTGTTGGGCGAGAGAGAGAGAAGAAGTTTTGAGAGAGAGAGATGAAAAATGTGTATCTTATTTGATTTTCAAAAACCAACTAAACATATACCATTTTTCATTACAAAAGTCAAAGGCAAAAAACAATTAAATGCCTTCCAACTACCACATCACTATTCAAATCATTCAATCAAGTTGTCAAGTCACATCACTCAAAGTAACAAGTTGTCAAGTCACATCACTCAAAGTGACAAGTGATTTGATGCTTGAAGTGACTAGTTGTTTGACGCTTGAAGTGACAAATGATTTGACGCTTGATTTGACTTGGGTACCTCACTCGAATTCAAAATGCGAATGCTCTCGCAAACAATCCCGGGATCGGGTTCGCTAATTCCAAATTAACGAATTTTCCGTTGCGACGCAATTAAATGATTATGCCTAGCGAAATCACTATTCACGTCGCTAACGAATTAATTCTAAATTAACTCCTCGTTCGCCCGATTAAAATCTAATTTTAACTCCGCGTCGAAATCCAATTTCTTTTTAATATATCGAATATATTATTTTATCGATTAATTCCAATTTATCGTTATCTCTCTTTAATTGATATTTTATCCCAGATAAAATATCTCCGTAATTAATCCCAGATTAATTTTCTCTCTCTTCTAATTAATCCCAGATTAATTAAAAGTGCGAGTCATACGTCATCGGTGAATCTTCGGGAAGTGACCCATGAGATCTCCATATATGTTGGCAGTAAATTCGGTTGTCGGACTATCCGAACACGTAAGTACCTAGTACTACGTTTATACCGATTTACAAGACAATGTTGGCTTCTAGCAAAGCGCCATGCCTACCCAATTCTCTCCAGAAATATCCTTACAGGAATATAAGATCTATATCAGGCGTATTATACGTAGCATTGCATATTTCGATCCAGTATCAGATGATCACGTGCTAGGCCTAGGGCTGGAATTGTGTCTGCCCCGTACGAAGCACATGTCGGATGTCTGCAGTACATAAGAGTACTAGTACCGTATCCTACGTGACCATCATCTCCATATGACTGAAGTAATACTTCCGTCTTGACATCACACCCAACATACTACGATTTCGATATACCCATAAGAGTCGTAACAGAAACCGGTTAAAGTCCTGGACGACCAAAACCAAAGTATATTTATTATCGCAAGTATTAGCGGTGCAAGTCTCAGGTTAAGACCAAATACACATATCCTGATGTCGGACTTCCACAGACACATATTCATACTACCAATGGAATTCCGAGGGGGTCTATCCAGAGCGAAGCTGTTTCCCGTACCATCGGTAAAACACAACCTCCTATTACACTTGAATGAGCATCTTATACTCAAATATATCAGAACTATGTCGTTGTGCCCTTCACAACGTGCACAAGTGTAATACTAGTCTTTTACGCATTATCGATGTCCAATCTCGATAATACTCTGACTATGGATATTTAATGATTAATCCTTCGTGGACTTATACTGTCTCATATCATTCTCAATCCAGGAACTAATCATAGGGACCTCCTATCATTTATACATCTTGGTGATCTAATCACAAATGATAAGAAAGCAATCTCCTTTGTCACATAGTTAATTTTTACAACAACACCATGATCTGTACAAATAGTGACGCTATTGGTCATAATTGTCCAACAATCTCCCACTTGGCCTATAGCCAGTCACTCGAGTGTCTAACACCCGAACTATGTACGGTTGGCTCAAACTGCTGAGAAAAGGGTTTCGTCAGCGGATTTGCATGATTATCATCTGATGCGATTTATTCGATCATCATATCGCTACGATGTATGATCCGAACTAATCAAATGAATATCAAAGTATGTATCTGGATCGTTGATGAGACCGTTAATTCTTTAGCCTATGATGTAGCCTAGCTCAGCTGCTAACAGAATTATATCTAATCTAATTAGATTTATTATCGACCCAGAAGGCTTCTATTGCTGCCTCAGCTGCAGCAATATTCCGCATTTGTTGTTTATTCGGTAACAGTATCTTGCTTGGAAGATTTCCAGCTCAATGTTCCATTATTTAAAACTGTATAGTACCGTTTGCGACTTATAGTCGTTTTATCGGTTTAGGAAACTTGCAGTAGTGATACTAGTCACTTCAAGTTCTCCATCTCCATAGTTTAAGACAGCATCCTTAGATCTCTAAGATACTAAAGGATGTTCTTAACTTCAATCCAGTGACTATCACTTCGATTGTCCTGTTTGTGACTCTATATGCTCAAAGCGTATGAGACACTAGGTCGCGTACATTTTTCAATGTACGAGTTTCGGAGAGTTTTCTTGAAAGCTAAGCTTTCGCCGATTGTTTTTATGGGAATATCATTTCCAATAAATGACATATTATCATTATTTATAGGACAACCATTGTCAGTGCGCTCCCACTAACCTCATTATATACACAAGAATCATTTTCATTTTGAATTAAATCATACACCATTATGATTACATCAAAACGATAATTCCATGAACCTAATGCTTGCTTCAATCCAAACATGGATCGAATAACCTGTAAAACTTGTTTTCTAGTTTTGGTACGACAAAACTGATAGGACGTTGTAAACATCCTCCAAAAGGTTTCCGTTTAGGAAAATGATTTTCCCGTACAACTGTCATATTTCATAAATGAAAACATGCAGCATTAGCAAGCATTATCCAAATGGATTTACCATGGCAACAAGTAAAAGGTTTCGTTGTAATCAACACAATGTTGATAACGATACCTTTCCGCTACAAGCGTAGCTTAGTACGTTGGTATGTTTCCATCCATGTATGTCTCCATTGAAGACTTATATAGTACCAGTAGGCACAATGCCTTGCGGTACATCAACTCGTGTCCAAACATAGTTGGTATACATGGAATCCATTTCGGACATCATGGCACTTTGCCATAATTGGGAGTCGATACCTTGTATCACTTCCTCATACGTAGTCAGTTGGTATACCTCAATAAGATTGACATCTTTATGAGGTGAGATCAGAAACCCATACCCCAGGTTATTTTCTGACTCTCTCAAACATACGTGGTTCTTGTGTATTCGAAGATTAATGGTATAGTTTCATCCTTGATGAACTATTTGTGTTCCATTAGGAATTGGTGCCTAGAATAGTATTACTCCGATTTTCATCGAGTTTTACTATCCTCCCACTTACCACTGCATATCGGTATTCCTCTTAGGAAAACCGCATGGCGAGCAACAATAAAATTGTTCTCTTGTGAGTTGTATAAGTACTATACTTTGGTATCCCTAGGATAACCTACAATTGGCACTTATCCGATTTGTGTTTTAGTTTGGTATCATCCAAACATATGCCTAGCATTCCCAAATCATCAGGAATGTGAAACCTAGTTTCTTTCCTGTTCATATCTAATATGTTATCTGTCAAACAGATTTTAATGGAACCTTATTCTAAATAAGTTCTGCACTGTTTATGCTTATCCGTTGAAGGAAATGGTAGCTCAGAGCGACTCATGATTAACCTTATCGTGTCCAACAAAACTCGGTTTATCCTGTTCGGACACACCGTCAAATTGACGTGTTCCGGGAGGAGTCTTCATTGAATGAATACTATACTCTTTCATGTATATGAGAAACTTATTGCTTAAGTATTTTCATTACGGTCTTACCGTGACGATTTAACACTTTAGCCGATCTGTTTGTCTATTTCGTGTCGAAACTATAAAAGTTTCCGATTTGTGTTCTTCAAAAGAAACACATAACCATAACGCGATGCCACATCCGTAAAGGTCACGAAATATTCATATCCATCTCTAGCCTAGTTAGACATGGGCCCACTTGCTTCACTATGAACTAGGGCTAACAGATCGGTGGCATTTTCACTTTTACCAAGTAAATGGTGTTTTAGGCACTTTTCCCAATGAACTAGATTCGTAGACTTTATTTGAATAGGATCAAATATGTCCTAGTACCCACTCTTCAAAAGTATGGATATACGAGTCTTGTTTAATTGTGTCCCAGACAACAATGCCACAATAAAGTCTCTTCTGATCAAATCAGTTTGAGCTATTTGTTTGTCAAGTGATACGTTTAAGATTTATTTATATTCAAAATATAAATGATGTTATTCACATCTAATTTGTTTATCTCAATATCATCTTTATATAATAAAACACTTTAGTGTTCTAGAATATAAAGGTAAATCCGCAATGGATTAAACACTAATATAGAGATAATGTTTCTAGTCAAACTAGTTACATTATAACAGTTTCCAAATTTAGGTACAAACCCGAGGGTAGTTCCTAAAATAGGTATCTACGGTTAAAACAGTGACTTTCGTCCCGTTTCCGATCCGCAGATTAATCTCAACTGAAGTCAGTATCCTGCTCATAGCAGATTCTGAACATCAGTATAATTTATGTATCACACTAAGTATTTAAAATCCAATTTTAATACTAGTAGTGAACATATTTATGACAAACATATTTGAAGTCGGAGCCTTGCTCATCTTCAATTCCTTCATGTCTGCTTTGTCCAAACGGCAGTCACGCTTCCGCGATCCCGTTTGCCACATTTAGGCAGACATTTTGGGATATGTCATTTATCTTCCCAGAAGATTATAATGATTTTGCCTTTGCCCTTTTCGGTACCCCAGAAGCCTTTGGCCAAGCCTTGACCTTCTAGAATATCGAAATAAGATGCGTCTTGCGCTACTTGCCTTATTGCAAATTTTGACTTTATCTCCTTGAGAATAGTCATTAACTTTCCAAGAGTTATTAATTGCAATTTGAACTTCAAAAATCTAATTATAAATTTATGAGGATCCTTCAATTTCTTTTTCATACTTTAAGGATCTAATCTTTATTTCTGATTGAGAAATTAAGGAGTCTACTGCAACAAGCTTAATGGATTAAGCACTAAATTTATCATTACATAAATCTTCCAAATATTATGCTCTAATATTTGCTTAACTCCGGGCTTAGGCATAATATGTTATTTTATCAAATAAAGTAACTTATTATTTTCCAGGACCATCCTCAAACTTTATTCCCAATTTGAAAAATTAAACCATTTAAATACATTTTCCCTAGGATTATGTTTTAAATGTCAATCTTTCAATTTTATCTTGATTTTAATAGTCCAACTATTTAATCAACGATTTAGGTACTATTTATTATAATGATTATTATAGTCCAACTATTTAATCAACTATACTTTATTTGTTTGAATACAGTCTAACTGTTAATTGAAACAACGATTAAATATTAGTCCAACTAACATTTAATTAATTTGATGAATGATATTTATTTTGAGCGCGTATGGCAAGTAATTAAACGAATATTGCAAATTCAATTCTTGCCTCCCACTATTTTTCGGCGAGCCTCTAACCCTCTGTCGAGTACTCGGGAAACCGTGTTTCCTAGTGGGCTAGGATCCCGTTAAATATCACACAATCTTGACTTTGGCCAACAAATTGTATGATAATTAACTAGGTAGATCTCTAAGATCAATTGGATCCAATCCAATTCCTAGATCCAGTAGGGGGACATCCAAGTCTGAAACATATATCTTATAAATGCCAATATATCCAATATATTGCCTAACCTTTTTCCTCTGAATCAACTAAGCCTTGGCTTTGGCACAACAAACTTAGTGATCCCAGTCAAGCGTGACCTATTGACCATGGAAAGCTTCGTAATCAATGTCGACGGACAAGAAGTGGTCTTGACTTTAACAACAAACCACAACTTGGACCGACACCAATATGGAACAAAGCTCTCGTGATTCAAACACATCCTTGACGGACAAAGGCCTTGACTTTGGCCACAAGCCAATGCCAGTCTTGGATCTTGAGTAAGAATCACTCAATGGAAGGAAAAACGCTTAATATTTTGCGAGGGTTTTTCGAGTGCAAATTGGCAACCAATTATTATCTTTGTTAAGGTCTCATCATCATACACCCTTAAACATGCATTCTAAATACATAATAAAGCGTGTATAATAAAATAATAATGATATGCGGATGTATACTTTACACATTGATCCTAGATCAAATCTCTCACTTTCTCTCTCCCGCTAGCACATTTATTTATTATACCCATTACACTACACTTCTAAAGAAACCTCATTTACATGAGGGGAATTGGTGAGAAGAGAATACAAAGAGTAATGAGGTAATAAGGCTGGACACGCAGGTCAATTAATAAATTCCAAATTTATTACAACAATTTCTAAAATTCCCCCACCCATCTAATATATGTCCGATATACATTATTCATGCATCGCAACCATGTATTCACACAAGCATGTTATCAATCAATTGTTGGTTTTCTATAAGGTCCCAAGATCAAATCAAGACATGAAATAATGTGTGAATACACCAACGAAGATAGCGGAATACTTACATTGGTTGGTAGAGTCGATTTGAAGACAAATGAACCCAAAAAATGCACTGCCATGTGAGCTTACTGCATGTAGTCCACTGCCTACAAAAAACAGAAAATTGAGTGAGAAAACGGAGCTCCTAACTTCGTCGGATGGATCCCGTCTCATGGTCGAACCTCCCTACCACCTTCGCAAGACCTGTAAGTGTGCTAGCACTTGATTTCTCACCATGAGAAACCATTCTTAGCTTCCCTATTGCTCACGTTTTTCTGGTTCAAAACCAGTGAGCATTGTGCCCATTTGGGCGTGAGAGAAGAGAGCATTTGAGAGAGATGAAATGTTTTGTGTTAAGTTAAAAATGATTTACCAAAAATCAATTTATATTTATGCCATAATTTTTATTAAATTAATAATAAAATTATGACACAAAACATGCAATGGCTTAGAGTGTCAAACACTCAATTTCCATGCAATAACATTGAGTACATTGTACACTATCTACATGCAATGCATTAGAATGACATGTGTCATGTGGCCCCACACGTTTCCAAATGAAAGTGGGCCCACGTGCACTCACGCGTTCGGGTTCGATATTTCCGAAATACCGAGCTTACGTCGCGACGTTAATTCAATCGAATTTAAATAAATAATTGCGCCTGGCGAAATTATTATTTACGTCGCTAACGAATTAATTCTAAATTAACTCGTTTGCCCGAATTAAAATCTAATTTTAATTCCGCGTCGAAATCTAATTTCGTTTAATATATCGAATATATTAATTCATCGATTAATTCCGAATTAATCGTTTCTCTCTCTAGACGATATTTTATCCCGGATAAAATATCTCCGTAATTAATCCTAGATTAATTTTCTCTCTCTCTTCTTTATAATCCCAGATTATTCAATAGTGCGAGTTGTGCGTCATCGGTGGATTATCGGGAAGCGACCCATGAGATCCCCGGATAATCTGGCAGTAAATACGGTTGTCGGAGTATCCGAATCATGTACGTGCCAAGTACTACGTTCTACCGATTTACGAGACAAGGTCGACTCCTAGCAAAGCACCAAGTCTTCCCAAGTTCTCCGGACATATTCATCAAAGAATATTAAGATCTGTATCAAGCGTAGTATACAATTGTATTGTGCATATCGGCCCAGTATCAGATAATCACGTGTTAGGGCTGGGGCTGGATAAGTGTCTGCCCCGTCCGAAACACATATCGGATGTCTGGTAACTAGTCTCTATAATCGGATATTCATGACCTGGTCATAATATCACGATTGGATGCGCATCACTTAAGAGTACTAATACCGTATCCTGCATGACATCATCTCCATTATGACTGGAGTGACACTTCTGTCTCGACATCACATCCAATACACTACGATTCTCTGATAAACCCAGAAGAGGTGAACACAGAACCAGTTAAGATCCCCCACCACCAAAACCAAAGTTTACCGATTGTCGTAAGTATTAGCGATGTAAGTCTTAGGTTAAGACTATACACACCTACCTTGATTTCGGCCTCCCATAGACACCTAGTCATAATACCAATGGGATTCCGAAGGGTCTTTCCAGAGCGAAGCTGTTTCCCGTACCATCGGTGAAACACGACCTCCTATCGCACTTGCACAAGTATCCAATACTATATATATGAGAACTATGCCGTTGTGCCCTCACAACGCGCACAAGTGCAATACTAGCCTATTCCGCATTATCGATGTCCAGTCTCGATAATACTACGGCTAGGGATATTTAATGATTAATCCTTCGTGGACTGATACTGTCTCATATCATCTCAATCCAGGAACTAATCATAGGGACCTCTCTTCATTTATATATCTAAGGTGATCTAATCACAAAATGACGAGAGTGCAATTTCCTTGTTACATAGTTAATTTGCTACAACAACACAATGATCTGTGCAAATAGTGACGCTATGGGTCATATTATCCAACAATCTCCCACTTGGCACATAGCCAGTCACTCGAGTGTCTAACACCGAACTATGTAAGGTTCGCTCAAATTGCTGAGGAAAGGTTTTCGTCAGCGGATTTGTTCGATTATCGTTTGACGCAATTTATACGATCATCACATCGCCACGATGTATGATCCGAACGAATCAGATGATATAGAAGTATATATATCTGGATCGTCGATGAGACCTTTAATTCCTTAGCCTGTGCTGACGCCTAGCTCAGCTGCTAACAGAACTATATCTAATCTAATTAGATTTATTCTTGATCCAAATGGCTTCTATTGCTGCCTCAGCTGCAGCAATAATCCGCATTTGTTGTTTATTCGGCAACAGTTATCTTGCTTGGAAGATTTCCAGTTCACTGTCCTGTTATTCAAATTTTATAGTACCGCAGTATTTAAGAGTTTGGAAACTTGCTGCAGTGATCCCAGTCACTTCAAGTTCTCCTTCTCCATAGTAAAAGAGCATCTTTAGTTCTCAGAGATACTAACAGATGTTCTTAACTTCAATCCAGTGATTATCACTTGGATTGACTCGATTGTGACTCCATATGCTCGAAGCGTATGAGACACCAATACAAGTATATATTAAATGTACAATTTCCAGAGAGTGTTAACAACTCCAAATCTATCCCAGTAGATCTTTATTCCTCTAATAAAGGTTGTTATCTCTCAGAATTCTACGGAGAATTTCTATTGAAAGGAAAGCTTTCAACAATAGCTTTATGGGAATTTCACTGTCAGTGCGCTCTCCCACTAACCTCCTTATATACACAAGAATTATTTCGTTTTGAGTCAAATCATAAACCATTATGATTATTTCAAAAACGACAGTTCCAAGAACCATATGCTTGCATCAATCCAAACATGGATCGAATAACCCGCAAACCTTGTTTGTCGGTTATACAAAATCGTCAGGATGTTGTAAACATCCTCCAAAAGGTTTCCTTTTCAGGAAAGCGATTTTGATTTGTACCTGACATATTTCATAAATGAAATATATAGTTATCAATAAGCATCTTCAAAATGGATTTACCATGGCAACAGGTAAAAGGTTGAACCGTTATTAACATAATGTTGATAACGATACCTTTCCGTCAAAAGCTTAGCTTTGCACGTTGGTATGTTGCCTTCCACGTATGTCTTCCTTGAAGATATTTAATGTACCATAGGCACTACGCCTTGTGGTACAACAACTAGTATCCAAACATAGTTGTTATACATGGAATCCATTTCGGACTCATGGCACTTTGCCATAACAGGGAGTCGATACCTCGTATCACTTCCTCATAACGTAGTCGGATGGTACACCTCCATAAGATTGACATCTTTATGAGGTTAGATCAGAAACCCATACCCTAGGTTGTTTTCTGACTCTATCCGATCTACGAGTTTCTTGTGTATTTGAAGATTAATGGTATAGATTCATCATAGATGAACTATTTGTGTTCCATTAAGGACTTCGTGCCTTGATCAGTATTACTCCGATTTTTATCGAGTATCACTATCCTCCCACTGACCACTGCATATCGGTATTTTTCTTAGGAAAACCGCATGGTGAGCAACAATTACATTGTTCTCATGTGGGATTTATAAGTACTATACTTAAGGTTTCCCTAAGATAACCTATATTGGCAGTTATCCAATTTGGGTCCTTAGTTTGTATCATCCAAACGCTATGCCTGGCATACCCAAATTATCAGGAATGAGAAACCTCGTTTCTTCCCTGTTCATATCCTATATGATATCTGTCAAACATATTTATATGGAACCTTATTCTAAATAAGTTTTGCACTGTTAATACATATCCTGTTGAAGGAAATAGTAGCTCAGAGCGACTAGTGATAAACCTTATTATGTCCAACAAAATTCGGTTTTAGTTCAGACATACCGTCTAACTGACGTGTCTCGAGAGGAGTCCTCATCTGAAAGAATACCATACTCTTTCATGTACGTATGAAACTTACTGCTTAAGTATTTTCCATTACGGTATTACCGTGGCGGAATAATACTATAGCCGATCTGTTTCTCTATTTCATGTCGAAACTCTAAAAGTTTCCAATTTGTGTTCTTCAAAAGAAACACATAACCACAACGTGATGTCACATCCGTTAAGGTCACGAAATATTCATGTTCACATCTAGTCTAGCTAGATATGGGCCCACTTACTTCACCATGAATAGGGCTAACAGATCGGTGGCCCTTTTACTATTACCAAGTAAATAGTATTTTAGGTATTTAACCTAATAAACTAGATTCGTAGACCTTATTTGAATAGTCAAATCAGTCCTAGTACTCACTCTGTAAAAGTGTGGATATATGAGTCTTGTTTAATTGTGTCCCAGACAACAATGCCACAAATAAGTCTCCATTGATCAAATCAATTTGAGCTATTTATTTGTTATTTTATATGTTTGAGATTTTATTTATATTCAAATATAAATTCTGTTATTTACATCCAATGTATTTATCTCAGTATCATCTTTATATATTGAAACACTTTAGTGTTCTAGAATATAAAGGTTTTATCCGCAATGGATTAAACACTGATATAGAGATAATATCTCTAGTTAAACTAGTTACATTATAACATATCCTAATTTAAGTACATACCCAAAGGGTAGTTCCTAAACTTAGGTTGTTAGACATTATGTCCCATAGCGTCACTGTTTGTAAATGATATTGTATTATTGTACAAAATTAACTATGTGATAATGAAATTGCCTTTTGTCGTTTTGTAATGTTATTTATTTTGATATATAAATGGCGAAAGTCCATATGATTAGTACCGGATTGAGATGATATGAGACAGTATCAATCCATAAAGGTTTAATCATTAATATCCCTAGTCGTAGTATTATCGAGATCGGACATCGATAATGCGGAATAGACTAGTATTGCGCTTGTGCACGTTGTGAGGGCACAACGGCATAGTTCTCATATATTTAAGTATTGGATACTTATGCAAGTGCGATAGGAGGTTGTGTTTTACCCGATG
>SKCR01001966.1:0-14387 GCA_019454045.1 Zanthoxylum bungeanum | reverse complement strand
ATGAGACCATTAATTCTTTAGCATGTGCTGACGCCTAGCTCAGCTGGTAACAGAACTATATCTAATCTAATTAAAATTGTTTATCGACCCCCAGAAGGCTTCTATTGCCACCTCAACTGCAGCAATAACTGGCATTTGTTGTTTATTCGGTAACAGTATCTTGCTTGGAAGATTTCCAGCTCACTGTTGTTGGTATTATCTAGGTCCCAAGATCAAACAAGACATGAAAACAATGTGTGAATACATCAACGGAGGTAGCGGAATACTTACATCGGTCGGTTGAGTCGATATGAAGACGAATCAAGCCCAAAAACTCACTGCCAAGGACGCCCAAGCTGTTCAGTCCACTACCTCCAATTTTCAGATTTGAGCTGAGAAAACGGAGCTCCAAGCCTCGTCCGACGGATCCCGGCTCATTGGCGAACCTCCCTACCACCTTCGCAAGACTCGTAGTGTGCTAGCACTTGCGTTTTTTGCCACAAAACCCAACTCTTGGCTTCCCTATTCACGCCATTTCTGGTTCAAAACCAGTGAAGAAAAATGGTCTTGGGCGTGAGAAGAAGAGAAAGAAATGGAGAGAAAGAATTGTGTGTTAGTTGTAAATGAAATGCATTTCAAATATATCTTATATACTTGTGTGAAATTCACTTGCATTTGCCTTTCATTTGCATTTCATTTGCTTTTAAAAGTCAAACAATAAAAGCAAACACTATGCACATCATGTCCATCACTATTCACATCAACTTTATTAAAGTGACATGTTGTCAAGTCACATCACTCAAAGTGAAAAGTGATTTGACGCTTGATGCGACTGATTGATTTGACGCTTGATGCGACTTGTGTTGCCGTACTCAAATTCGAAATACGAATGCGCTCGCAATCAAACTCGGGCTCGGGTTCGTTAATTCCAAATTAACAATTTTTCCGTTGCGTCGTAATTAAATGATTACGCCTAGCGAATTCACTATTCACGTCGCTAACGAATTAATTCTAAATTAATTCGTTCGCCGAATTAAAATCTAATTTTAATTCCGCGTCGAAATCTAATTTCGTTTAATATATCAAATATATTAATTTACCGATTAATTCCAAATTAATCGTTATCTCTCTCTAGACGATATTTTATCCTAGATAAAATATCTCCGTAATTAATCCTAGATTAATTTTCTCTCTCTTCTATTATAATCCCAGATTATTCAAGAGTGCGAGTTGTGCGTCATCGGTGGATTATCGGGAAGCGACCCATGAGATCCCCGGATATATTGGCAGTAAATACGGTCATCAGAGTATCCGAATCACGTACGTACCAAGTACTACGTTTTTAACCGATTTACGAGACAAGGTCGACTCCTAGCAAAGCACCAAGTCTTCCCAATTCTCCGGACATATCCATTTAAGAATATTAAGATCTGTTATCAAGCGTAGTATACGATTGTATTGTGCGTATCGGTCCAGTATCGGATAGTCACGTGCTAGGTCTGGGGCTGGATAAGTGTCTGCCCCGTACGAAGCACATGTCGGATGTCTGGAAACTAGTCTCTATAATCGGATATACATGACCTTGTCATAATATCCCGATGACCGCGCAGCACTAAAGAGCACTAATACCGTATCCTGCGTGACATCATCTCCAATATGACTGGAGTGATACTTCCGTCTTGACATCACATCCAATACACTACGACTCTTTGATAAACCCAGAAGTGGTGTACGCAGAACCGGTTAAAGCCTGTACCACCAAGACCAAAGTCTATCGATTATCGTAAGTATTAGCGATGTAAGTCTCAGGTTAAGACCATACACACCTACCTTGATTTCGGCCTCCCATAGACACATAGTCATAATACCAATGGGATTCCGAAGGGTCTATCCAGAGCGAAGTTGTTTCCCGTACCATCGGTGAAACACGACCTCCTATCGCACTTGCATAAGTCTCCAACACTTATATATATGAGAACTATGCCGTTGTGCCCTCACAACGCGCACAAGTGCAATACTAGCCTATTCTGCATTATCGATGTCCAGTCTCGATAATACTCCGGCTAGGGATATTTAATGATTAATCCTTCGAGGACTGATATTGTCTCATATCATTCTCAGTCCAGGAACTAATCATAGGGACCTCTCTTCATTTATATATCTATGGTGATCTAATCACAAATGATGAGAGTGCAATTTTCTTGTCACATAGTTAATTTGCTACAACAACACAATGATCTGTGCAAATAGTGACGTATGGGTCATTTTGTCCAACAATCTCCCACTTGGCACATAGCCAGTCACTCAAGTGTCCCACACCCGAACTATGTACGGTTCGCTCAAATTGCTGAGGAAAGATTTTCGTCAGCGGATTTGTTTGATAATCGTCTGACGTGATTTATACGATCATCACATCGCCACGATGTATGATCCGAACCAATCAGATGATATAGAAGTATATATCTGGATCGTCGATGAGACCTTTAATTCCTTAGCATGTGCTGACGCCTAGCTCAGCTGCTAACAGAACTATATCTAATCTAATTAGATTTATTTTCGATCCAAATGGCTTCTATTGCTGCCTCAGCTTGCAGCAATAATCCGCATTTTTGTTTATTCGGCAACAGTTATCTTGCTTGGAAGATTTCCAGCTCACTGTCCCGTGATTCAAACTTTATAGTACCGTAGTATTTAATTGTTTGGAAACTTGCAGCAGTGATCCCAGTCACTTCAAGTTCTCCTTCTCAATAGTTTAAGACAACATCTTTACAAATGATGCGAGAAATATGCACTGCAGTTGCAAATAATGGTCTTTATATTTTGAATATAAATGAATCTCCTACATATAAATTAACAAACAAAAGGCTTAAAAAGAGTGATCCAAATGATGAAACTTATGTGTGGAATTGTCGTGTGGGACACATTAACAAGACTCGCATATCCACACTTTCGAAGAGTGGGTACTTGGACGGATTTGATCCAAATTCATATGACGTCTGCGAATCTTGCTTATTAGGCAAAATGCCTAAATCACCTTTTAGCGGTAAAGGTGAACGTGCCACTGAACTGTTAGCCCTCGTTCATAGTGACGTTTGTGGGCCCATGTCTAGCCAGGCTAGAGGTGGATATCGATACTTCGTAACCTTTACCGATGATGCATCACGTTACGGTTATGTGTATCTAATGACGCACAAGTCGGAAACTTTTGAGAAATTCAAAGAGTTTCGACACGAAGTTGAAAAACAAACAGGCAAGAGTATTAAGACATTACGGTCGGACCATGGTGGCGAATACTTAAGTAATGAGTTTCAAGATTACCTGAAAGAATATGGTATTCTTTCACAGTGGACTCCTCCTGGAACACCACAATTAAATGGTGTGTCCGAACGGAGAAACCGTACCTTGTTGGACATGGGAAGGTCGATGATGAGTCGCACTGAGCTGCCAATTTCCTTCTGGGGATATGCATTAAACAGTGCAATTCTTATTTTGAATAAGGTTCCGTCAAAGTCTGTTGAACAGACACCATATGAGATATGGACAGGTAAGAAACCGGGTTTCTCATTCCTGAAGATTTGGGGTTGCTGGGCATACGTTAAACGTTTGGAAGGTACCAAACTTGAACCCAAATCAGATGAATGCCTATTCGTTGGATATCCTAGGGAAACCAAAGGATATTACTTCTATCACCCACAAGAGAACAAAGTATTTGTTGCTCTACATGCGGTTTTCCTTGAGAAGGAATTCCTAAATGCAGTGTTTAGTGGGAAGAAAGTAGAACTCGATGAAAGTCGTAGTGATACTGTTCTTGGCAATGAATTATCAACGGAACATGAACAGTCCATCTGGGATGAGACTGAACCACAATCTTCAATTACACAAGGACCGCGTAGGTCGGAGAGAGTCAGGGTAATACCTGAGAGGTATGGATTCCTGATCTCACCTCATGTAGATATTAATCTTATTGAGGATAATGAACCGGCTACGTATGAGGAAGCGATACAAGGTATCGAATCCGCTTTATGGCAAGAAGCCATGAAGGCCGAAATGGATTCCATGTATACCAACCAAGTTTGGACACTGGTTGATGCACCAGAAGGCGTAAAGCCTATTGGATGCAAATGGGTCTTCAAGAAGAAGACTGACATGGATGGCAACGTACAAACGTACAAAGCTAGGCTTGTAGCGAAGGGATATCGTCAATGACTTGGAGTTGATTATGACGAAACCTTCTCACCTGTTGCCATGATTAAATCCATTCGGATAATGCTTGCAATAGCTGCATATTACGATTATGAAATATGGCAGATGGACTTTAAAACCGCTTTCCTTAACGGAAACCTTTCGGAGGATGTTTATATGCAACAGCCTGACGGTTTTATCGCACCTAGACTTGCAAACAAGGTTTGTAAGTTAAATCGGTCCATTTATGGACTGAAGCAAGCATCGCGGTCGTGGAACCAGCGTTTTGATGAGATCATAAAAGAATATGATTTCATTCAAAACGAAGATGATCCTTGTGTATATAAGAAGGTTAGTGGGAGTGCACTGACTTTTATTGTCCTTTATGTCGACGATGTATTGCTTATCGGCAATGACATTCCCATGTTAACGTCGGTGAAAGCTTGGCTTTCATTGAAATTCTCCATGAAAGATCTGGGAGGGGCAGCTTTTATTCTAGGAATAAAGATCTACCGGGATAGATCTAGAAAGCTACTTGGACTCTCCCAGAGTACATATATTGATAAAGTGTTGAAGAGATTCAACATGGATCAGTCCAAGAGGGGACTGTTACCAATATCACATGGCGTCTATCTATCTAGGGACATGTGTCCTAAAACACAAGATGAGAGAGACAACATGAGTCGGACTCCGTTCGCCTCGGCAGTCGGATCGATCATGTATGCCATGATATGTACACGACCTGATGTGTCCCATACTTTGAGCATGTGCAGTAGATATCAGGCCGATCCAGGTAAAGATCACTGGATGGCGGTTAAGAGTATCCTTAAGTATCTTAACAGAACTAAGGATGCTTTCTTAATCTATGGAGATGGAGAACTTGAGGTATCTGGGTATACCGATGCAAGTTTCCAAACCGATAGAGACGACTTTAAGTCGCAATCTGGGTACATATTTTGTTTGAATAACGGAGCAGTGAGCTGGAAATCTTCCAAGCAAGATACTGTTGCCGATTCAACAACTGAAGCGGAGTACATTGCTGCAGCTGAAGCAGCAAAATAGGCAGTTTGGATCCGTAAATTCCTAATTGGATTAGGAGTAGTTTCGTTAGCAGCTGAGCCCGTTCCATTATATTGTGACAATAGCGGGGCTATAGCACAGGCTAAGGAACCAAGGTCTCATCAACGATCCAAACATGTTCTTCGACGATTCCATCTGATTCGAGAGATCATACATCGTGGTGATGTGAAGATCGAAAAGATCGCATCAGAGGATAATATTGCAGATCCGCTGACGAAGGCTATTCCTCGGGAAAAGTTTGAGCGACATGTACATAGTTCAGGTATTAGATGCTTGAGTGACTGGCTATAGGCCAAGTGGGAGATTGTTAGACAGTAATGACCCATAGCGTCACTATTTTGTAAATGATATTGTATTATTGTACAAAATTAACTATGTAGTAATGAAATTGCCTTTTACCGTTTTGTAATTTATTTACTTTGATATATAAATTGTAAAAGTCCCTATGATTAATTACGGATTGAGATGATATGAGACAGTATCAATCCATAAAGGTTTAATCATTAAATATCCCTAGTCGTAGTATTATCGAGATTGGACATCGATAATGCGGAATAGACTAGTACTGCACTTGTGCGTGCTGTGTGAGGGCACAACAGCATAGTTCTCATATATTTGAGTATTGGATACTTATGCAAGTGCGGTAGGAGTTGTGTTTTACCGATGGTACGGAAAACAGCTTCGCTCTGGATAGACCCCGCGGAATCCCATTGGTAGTATGTCTGCGTGTCTATGGGAGTCCGCTTCAGGGTAGGTGCATATGGTCTTAACCTGAGACTTGCATCGCTAGTACTTGCGACAATCGGTAGACTTTAGTTTTGGTCGTCCAGGGCTTTAACAGGTTCTGTGTACACCTCTTCTAGGTTTATCGGGAATCGTAGTGTATTGGGTGTGATGTCAAGACGGAAGTATCACTTCAGACATATGGAGATGATGATCGCGCAGGATACAGAACTAGTACTCTATAATGGTTGCAACCATCGGGATAATATGACAAGGTCAGGATTATCCGATTCAAAGAGACTAGTTGCTTGATGTCCGATATATGTATCGTACGGGGCAGACACATCTCCAGCCCCAGGCCTTACATGTGATCATCCGATACTGGATCGCTATACACTATACTACGGTATACTACGCCTGTTATAGATCTTATATTCCAGTAAGAATATTTCTGGAGAATTGGGTAGGCATGGCGTTTTGCTAGAGGCTAACCTTGTCTTGTAAATCGATAAAAACGTAGTACTTGGTAAGTACGTGTTCGGATAGTCCGACGACCGTATTTACTGCCAACATATCCAGAGATCTCTTGGGTCGCTTCCCGAAGATTCACCAATGACGTATGATTCAAACTCGATTAATCTTGGATTAATTACGAAGAGACTTTATCTTGGATAAAGTACTAAACATATAGAGAGAACGATTAATTTGGAATTAATCGTAAAATTATTATATTCGATATAATAATCAAAATTCGATTTCGACGCGAAATTAAAATTAG
Organism: Zanthoxylum bungeanum; assembly: GCA_019454045.1. Classification (NCBI taxonomy): domain Eukaryota; kingdom Viridiplantae; phylum Streptophyta; class Magnoliopsida; order Sapindales; family Rutaceae; genus Zanthoxylum; species Zanthoxylum bungeanum. Next base: position 7,645 of record SKCR01001966.1, on the reverse strand, counting down.
ATTTTAATTCGGGCAAACGAGTTAATTTAGAATTAATTCGTTAGCGACGTAAATAATAATTTCGCTAGGTGCAATTATTTATTTAAATTCGATTTAATTAACGTCGCGACGAAAGTTCGATATTTCGAAAATAACGAACCCGAACGCGTGAGTACGCGTGGGCCCACTTTCATTTGGGTTGTGTGGGGCCCACATGACACATGTCATTTTATGCATTATTTAATTGTTAATACATTGCATGGTGATAGTGTACAATACACTCAATGGTTTTGCATGGAGTTTGAGTGTTTGACACTCTAAGCCATTGCATGATTTGTGTCATAAGTTTATTATTAATTTAATAAATATTATGGCATAAATATAAATTGATTTTTGTAACAAAAAATCATAACACTCTCTTCCTCTCCCTCTCATGACCGAAACTTCACTGCAGTTTTGGCTCTCCATTTTTCTTCCATTTTCTTAAGAACTTTGTGAAGAAAATGTATAAGTTTAGAACTTTAATACACATCTTTGGCTAGCACCATCAAGGGATCATACAAAGGTGTTATGGAAAACTAATCTTTGAGCTTGGAGTGATCAACAAAGCTTGGAGCTTCTTTTTCTTACCTTGGCCGAATCATCCAAAGCACAAAGGAGGTGATTTTATTTCATCAACGCATCCGCAATCCGAGCTTTGTGAGTATGATTCCGCCATACTTCAATATTGTTCATTCATTTATATGTTTTGTTTGCTCTTTTGATCTTGGGACATGGATTAGAATTTCCAACAATAAAATCACACACAAGGCTAGCACCATCAAGGGATCATACAAAGGTGTTATGATTCCATCCAATTTGATTTCATACACATCCAATGTCACAAAATCAAAATTACCAAGACATTAGGGTAATAAGTCCATTCGGCCAACACAAGATTTTGGGGTTTTTTGTCCAATTCAAAGTACAATCCAATTGACCTCAAATTAACATCAAACATTATGATTCCAATTCATCTAATGAATCAAAAAACAAAATTTCCAAGAACCCAAAATCACTATACCATTCGGCCAAGGTCTTCAATTTGGGGAAAATAATTCCAAATCAATTTTCAACAAATTGGTCCAACCAAAATGAAATTAAACATGTTATAAGCATACTCAAACAATCAATTTATTCAAATCATGCTCAACACACATTTACCCAAATTTTAAGCCCTACATTTTTCATGCTTGAACCTAGGCTCTTGATGCCATTGTTGGTATTAATCTAGGTCCCAAGATCAAACAAGACATGAAAACAATGTGTGAATACATAAAGAGGAGGTAGCGGAATACTTACATCGGTCGGTTGAGTCGATATGAAGATGAATCAAGCCCAAAAACTCACTGCCAAGGACGCCCAAGCTGTGCAGTCCACTGCCTCCAATTTTCAGATTTGAGTTGAGAAAAAGGAGCTCCAAGCCTCGTCCGACGGATCCCGGCTCATGGGCAAACCTCCATACCACCTTCGCAAGACTCGTAGTGTGCTAGCACTTGCGGTTTTTGCCACAAAAACCCAACTCTTGGCTTCCCTATTCACGCCATTTCTGGTTCAAAACTAGAGAAAAAAAATGGTCTTGGGCGTGAGAAGAAGAGAAAGAAATGGAGAGAAAGAATTGTGTGTTAGTTGTAAATGAAATGCATTTCAAATATATCTTATATACTTGTGTGAAATTCACTTGCATTTGCCTTTAATTTGCATTTCATTTGCTTTTAAAAGTCAAACAATAAAAGCAAACACTATGCACATCATGTCCATCACTATTCACATAAACTTTATTAAAGTGACATGTTGTCAAGTCACATCACTCAAAGTGACAAGTGATTTGACGCTTGATGCGACTGATTGATTTGACGCTTGATGCGACTTGCGTTTCCGCACTCGAATTCGAAATACGAATGCGCTCGCAATCATACTCGGGCTCGGGTTCGTTAATTCCAAATTAACGATTTTTCCGTTGCGTCGTAATTAAAATCATTACGCCTAGCGAATTCACTATTCACGTCGCTAACGAATTAAGTCTAAATTAATTCGTTCGCCCGAATTAAAATCTAATTTTAATTCCGCGTCGAAATCTAATTTCGTTTAATATATCAAATATATTAATTTACCGATTAATTCCAAATTAATCGTTATCTCTCTCTAGACGATATTTTATCCTAGATAAAATATCTCCGTAATTAATCCTAGATTAATTTTCTCTCTCTTCTATTATAATCCCAGATTATTCAAGAGTGCGAGGTGCGTCATCGGTGGATTATCGGGGGAAGCGACCCATGAGATCCCCGGATATATTGGCAGTAAATACGGTCATCGGAGTATCCGAATCACGTACGTACCAAGTACTACGTTTTACCGATTTACGAGACAAGGTCGACTCCTAGCAAAGCACCAAGTCTTCCCAATTCTCCGGACATATCCATTTAAGAATATTAAGATCTGTTATCAAGCGTAGTATACGATTGTATTGTGCGTATCGGTCCAGTATCGGATAGTCACGTGCTAGGTCTGGGGCTGGATAAGTGTCTGCCCCGTACGAAGCACATGTCGGATGTCTGGTAACTAGTCTCTATAATCGGATATACATGACCTTGTCATAATATCCCGATGGCCGCGCAGTACTTAAGAGCACTAATACCGTATCCTGCGTGACATTATTTCCAATATGAGTGGAGTGATACTTCCGTCTTGACATCACATCCAATACACTACGACTCTCTGATAAACCCAGAAGTGTGTACGCAAAACCGGTTAAAGCATGTACCACCAAGACCAAAGTCTATCGATTATCATAAGTATTAGTGATGTAAGTCTCAGGTTAAGACTATACACACCTACCTTGATTTCGGCCTCCCATAGACACATAGTCATAATACCAATGGGATTCCGAAGGGTCTATCTAGAGCGAAGCTGTTTCCCGTACCATCGGTGAAACACGACCTCCTATCGCACTTGCATAAGTCTCCAACACTTATATATATGAGAACTATGCCGTTGTGCCCTCACAATGCGCACAAGTGCAATACTAGCCTATTCTGCATTATCGATGTCCAGTCTCGATAATACTCCGGCTAGGGATATTTAATGATTAATCCTTCGAGGACTGATACTGTCTCATATCATTCTCAGTCCAGGAACTAATCATAGGGACCTCTCTTCATTTATATATCTATGGTGATCTAATCACAAATGATGAGAGTGCAATTTCCTTGTCACATAGTTAATTTGCTACAACAACACAATGATCTGTGCAAATAGTGACGCTATGGGTCATTTTTTTCAACAACTGTTCCGTTATTCAAACTGTATAGTACCGTTTGCGACTTATAGTCGTTTTTATCGGTTTGGAAACTTTCTATAGTGATCCCAGTCACTTCAAGTTCTCCTTCTCCATAGTTTAAGACAGCATCCTTAGTTCTCTAAGATACTAACGGATGTTCTTAACATCAATCAATATGCGTAAAGTGTATGAGACACCAGGTCACGTACAATTTACAATGTACGATTTCTCGGAGAGTTTTCTGAAAGCCAAACTTTCACCGATTATTTTTATGGGAATATCATTTCCAAGAAATGGCATATTATCATTATTTACAGGACTGTATTGTCAGTGCGCTCCCACTAACCTCCTTATATACACAAGAATCATTTCGTTTTGAATTAAATCATAAACAATTATGATTACATCAAAACGACAATTCCAAGAACCTAATGCTTGCTTCAATCCAAACATGGATCGAATAACCCGCAAACCTTGTTTGCTAGTTTTATACGACAAAATCGACAGGATGTTGCAAACATCATCCGAAAGGTTTCCTTATCAGGAAAGCGATTTTCCCATTAAGCTGTCATATTTCATAAATGAAACACGCAGCTTTAGCAAGCATTATCCAAATGGATTTACCATGGCAACAGTTAAAAGGTTGAATCGAAATCAACATAATGTTGGTAATGCTACCTTTCCACTAAAAGCCTAGATTTATACGTTGGTATGTTGCCATCCATGTATGTTTTCCTTGAAGATATATAAAGTACCAGTAGGCACAATGCCTTGCGGTACATCAACTAGTATCTAAACTTGTTGATTTACATGGAATCCATTTCGGATTATATGGCACTTTGTCATAATAGCGAGTCGATACCTTGTATCACTTCCTCATACGTAGTCAGTTAGTATACCTCTAAAGATAGACATCTTTTCGAGGTGAGATCAGAAACCCATACCCCAGGTTGTTTTCTGACTCTCTCCGACTTACGTGGTTCTTATGTATTCGAAGGTTACTGGTAATAGTTCCATCTTTGATGAACTATTATGATTACATCAGGAATTGGATCATTGAATAGTATTACTCCGATTTTCATCGAGTTTTACTATCCTCCCACTTACCACTGCATATCAGTATTTCTCTTAGGAAAACCGCATGGTAAGCAACAATCTAATTATTCTCTCGTGAGTTGTATAAGTATTATACTTTGGTATCCCTAGGATTACCGACAATTGGCACTTATCCAATTTGGGTTTTAGTTTGGTATCATCCAAACACATGCCTAGCATACCCAAATTATTAGGAATGAGAAACCCGGTTTCTTTCCCGTTAATATCTAATATGAAATTTGTCAAACAGATTTTATGGAACCTTATTCTAAATAAGTTCTTGCACTGTTTAAACCTTATCAGTTGAAGGAAATGGTAGCTCAGAGCAACTCATGATTAACCTTATCATGTCTAACAAAATTCGGTTACTCAGTTCGGACACACCGTCAAATTGACGTGTTCCGAGAGGAGTCCTCATTGAAAGAATACTATACTCTTTCAAATATAGAGAAACTTATTGCCTAAGTGTTTTCCATTACGATCTTACCGTGACGGTTTAATACTTTAGCCGATCTGTTTGTCTATTTCGTGTGTGAAACTTTAAAAGTTTCCGATTTGTATTCTTCAAAAGAAACACATAACCATAACGTGATGCCACATCCATAAAGGTCACGAAATATTCATATCCACCTCTAGCCTAGCTAGACATGGGCCCATTTGCTTCACTATGAACTAGGATTAACAGATCGGTGGCATTTTGATGAGTGGTAAATCTATCACTATTTCCCACTCATTTAACTTAATATTTTGTATAGTTTCTTGAGTTTTGTGAATATTTTGATGTGTTTTGTGTTATTTTGTAGATAAATAAAGTTTCAGGACATTCTGGAGGTGACTTGGGCCAAAATAGTGAAAATTGGACGAAAAGGGCATTTTGGTAATTTCCCGCGTCGCGACGCCTAACATGCACCAGAGCTGCTAATGTGCGCCGGGTCAATGGGTCAGAATTTGAGAAGTTTGACTTTGCTAACATGCGCCGTGCCACGTGTCACCATCACAGCCGATATGTTAACGTGCGCCGTGACACGTGTCGCAATCCTACGGTGCCGACAATTGATCTCATCTGCCATGCCATGTCAGCGCCACGTCATCACCATGTCAGCATCATAATTGAGCTCTCAGCCGCCTCTTATCTGAATCGCCATGTGTCAAGCCGAGAGCATGCCACGAATCACTGTTCCAGCGTCGCGACGCCCGAGGCCTATTCGCGCCTATATATTGAGCTCGAAATTTCAGATTTTGTTGTACCATTCCCTCCCATTTCTTTGGTTTAAATAGGGAGTTCTTCTCTCTCTAAGTTTCTTTTAATTTTAGTTTTGTAATTAATTTTAATTACGTTTTGTAATAATAGTAATTTAATTTTTACTTTTTACAGTTTTTACTATTCACCATGAGGAGGTAACTTCCCCCAACTAGGGTGAAAGGTAATTCTTTTACTATTTCTATTTAGATTAATCTCCCTTGAAAATAATATATTCACTATTTAAAATTTGACTTAAAAATGATATGCGGATGGATACTTAACACATTGATCCTAGATCAAATCTCTCCCTTTCTCACTCAAGCTAGCACTAGTATTACTTCTACCCGTTACACTACACTTCTAAAGAAACCTCATTTACATGGAGGGGAATAGGTGAGAAGAGAATACAAAGAGAATGAAGGTGATAAGGCTGGACACGCAGGTCCAATTTAATAAATCGAATTTATTACAACAATTTCTAAAATTGCCCCACCCATCTATATCCATCCGATATACATTATTCATTCAACACAACCACGTATTCACACACATAAGCATGCTATCAATCAATCTAATCAAATTAATTAATCTGATAATTAAGTGATCATCCAATGTTCAAACAACGATTTGATTTTGTTCGAGTCAAACTCGTTTTTGCGAATAAGTACTCAAAGTACGAATTCATGAATTAAATTAAACTACATCATTAAATCTAATTTAACATGTATTTAATACTAATTCACTATTCAATTCCAAATTAATATTACACTTTATTTAATAAACCTTTTACGATTTAAATTCCAAATTTAATCGTAACGCGTCTCAAAGACCGATTAACGTCCAACGTCAATTCAATTAAAGTCTAATGGGCTTTTAATTGATTTCTAAGGCGTGGACTTTTGGTCAACTCGGGTCAACCGATAACCAAAGTCCAATCCGAGATTTACCCCATAAGCCCATAAATCAATCTTGGCCCATTAGGCCCAATTGAACTTTAAAGGTTCATTAGTCGCATTTGGGCTTTATGGTTAAGGTTTTGGGCCCAATTGGATCCAATCCATTTGGTCTCTAAACCAACTTGATAAATAAACAAGCCCAGTAGGCCCAAATACAACATTAGAAGCCCAAATCCAATTTAAGCATAAATAATTAAATTTCATGAATCCAATTCCGCAATTTAATTATATAAAGTGCATTGCATGATTAATCAACTAAATCAACATTTCCAAAACACTAAATTAGTCCAATTAATCATACTCAATTCATTATTATATGTCCAACACACAAATTGAAAAATCAAACCCATTACATGCTTTTAATGCTCTCGGCCAAGGAAGGATTTTGTGTCCAATTTGGTTTCAATCCAATCGAACCCACAATCGACATTAAATCACCATCCAATTTGATTTCATACACATCCAATGTCACAAAATCAAAATTACCAAGACATTAGGGCAATAAGTCCATTCGGCCAACACAAGATTTTGGGGTTTTTTGTCCAATTCAAAGTACAATCCAATTGACCTCAAATTAACATCAAACATTATGATTCCAATTCATCTAATGAATCAAAAAACAAAAATTTCCAAGAACCCAAAATCAATACACATTCGGCCAAGGTCTTCAATTTGGGGAAAATAATTCCAAATCAATTTTCAACAAATTGGTCCAACCAAAATGAAATTAAACATGTTATAAGCATACTCAAACAATCAATTTATTCAAATCATGCTCAACACACATTTACCCAAATTTTAAGCCCTACATTTTTCATGCTTGAACCTAGGCTCTTGATGCCATTGTTGGTATTAATCTAGGTCCCAAGATCAAACAAGACATGAAAACAATGTGTGAATACATCAAAAGAGGTAGCAGAATACTTACATCGGTCGGTTGAGTCGATATGAAGATGAATCAAGCCCAAAAACTCACTGCCAAGGACGCCCAAGCTGTGCAGTCCACTGCCTCCAATTTTCAGATTTGAGCTGAGAAAACGGAGCTCCAAG
>SKCR01001965.1:0-13309 GCA_019454045.1 Zanthoxylum bungeanum | reverse complement strand
GTATGATTTACAATTTCTGCATATAAATCATGTATTCTAGTAAGTCATTTGAGATGCATATAGTTGATGTTAATGCATTATGACACTAGTACTTTCGCATGTAAGTTTTTCAGAAAAGATCTTAAAGTAATAGTTCATAAAAGCATGACATGATTGCATCGAAAGATATATATGGTTGATATCGGTGTGTGGCATGTTTATATAGAAGTAACATTTTGTAAAATACTAGTGAATAATAGCATGATCTTATTTAAAGGTATATATGTTAATGATGATTATGAGTTGTATGTTTACTTAGAAAGAACATATTGAAATGATGCTAGAACTTGATGAATTAATATGGATTGTAGTAAACAGAAGTTAAAGTATGTATGTGTGTGTTCAGACAAAAAGATCAGTAACTAGTTTATGAGTGGTATTTATATCACTATTTCCCACTCATTTAATCAAATATTTTGTATAGTTTCTTGAGTTTTGTGAACGTTTTGATGTGTTTTGTGTTATTTTGTAGATAAATAAATTCAGCGTCGCGACGCCTAACGTGCGCCGAACAGTGCTAACGTGCGCCGGGTACACAAATCAGAATCTGAGAAAAGTTTGATTTTGCTAAAGTGCGTCATGCCACGTGTCACCATCACAGCCGATCTGCTAACATGCGCCGTGCCACGTGTCAGCATCCTACGGTGCCGACAGTCATCATCGCCACGTGTGCCACGTGTCACTCCACGCCATTGCCACATCATCAGCCACATCACCAGGTTGACCAAGTCAAACTGCCACCTCATCGCCATGTCATCATCAGCCAATCAGGAAGTGCCACGTGTCGCAATCATACGGTACCGACAGTCTCTTTCCCACGTGTCGCCACATCACCGCCACGTCAGCGCCATGTTAGCATCAATCATTGAGTATCTAATCCTTATCTGACACATGGCGGATAAGAATCTCATCGACCAATTAGAAGCCGCCACGTGTCACAATAATTGAAGCACAACCATCTCGCCACGTGTCACCTTATCAGCTTATCCAGAATCTGCAAACCGACGAACCAGAGCGTGCCACGTCGACAGAAGCTGGCGTAGCGACGCCAAAGGCCTTGGCGTCGCGACGCTGGAAGCCTACCAGGGCCTATAAAGAGAGCTTCAAATTTCAGTTTTAGATGTACCACTCTCTCTCATCTCTTTGAAGTAAAGAGAGAGTTTCTCTCTCTACTTTCTTTTAGTTTTTAGTTTTTTTTTAGTTTTTAGTTTTGTAATTAATTTTAATTACGTTTTATAATAATAGTAATTTACTTGTTTTTTTACTTTTTACAGTTTTTACTATTTACCATGAGGATGTAACTTCCCCAGCTAGGGTGAAAGGTAATTCTTTTACTATTGCTATTTAGATTAATCTCCCTTAAATATAATATATCCACTATTTAAAATATTGACTTAAAAATGATACCGCCAGATTGGTCGGTTGGTAATTAAACTTTCTTACCGCCTATATGGCAGGTTCATGGACAAATCTTTTTACCGCCTTAATGGCTGGTTGGACTTAATTTGACTTAATCAGGATACCGCATATATGGCTGGTTGGTAATGTTATCACAAGTTTATATATTATATTATGGGAGATATCTAAATTAGTAGTTGTAAAAGTAATTCCTTTTACCTTAGCATTTTATTTTATTGTAATTTACTTTTCAGTATTTACTTTACCGCATTTTTACTTTATGTCTTTTATTTTCAAGTTTTTACTAGCCCTAGTTATGTGTTGTAACTAAATTAGTTATCCGGGGTTGTGATGACTTTTAATAGCACCGTTTTATAAGGGGTTAGATTATAGCTTGGGTAATATGAAGATTTATTTATTGAGTCTTAATCTTAATGCTTTTTCATTAACTGGCCATTAATAAAATTGATATGGTAAATCTAAAATGAACTAGACATAGGAATTTTAGGTTTCAGCCTTAGACTCAATAGCCCACGATCTTCCTTGAGGATAGATAACCCTTTAATAGATTTCCTTACAGGATATGAATATACCTGTCGGGCGGGGGTAGCCATAATTGGAACTTAAACTTAATGAATCCAGATAATTTGGTTGACATAGACATATGGTTCAATTGGTTTAAACTGGGTATTTGTGTCTGACCATCGACAGAGGCTTACACATAATTTAGTGTTCCAGGTTAATAAATCAATATATTACCCAACTTTAAGATAACCACTTCATCTTTAAAATGATATTGGAAGAAATCACAACCCTAGATAGTTTTTAATATTGAATTTTCTTAAAACCTATTTTCGACAATTTTATTTATTTGCTTTTAAATTTAGAATCGTCACCATTTCAAATCAATCAATCAACCTGTTAGATACTAGTAATCATTTGACCTCATAAAATTAATAGATTAGATATTAAGTCATCGTGGGATCGATATTTTTATACTACTTGAACGATACGTGCGCTTGCGTTATACGTGTGTGTTTACGCCAGTCACTAGTAGTATGGTAATTAAATGGATAAAGGTTATATGGTTAAATCAGACTTGTAAATATTTGCATGGTTACTTACTGAGTCATTATGACTCACGCCACAACAGTTTGTAGTTTTGCAGGTTAGTAGCGGTTATTTGAATCAGTGGGAATTCAGTGAAGACTTTGAAGACAGTGAATTGCCCAAATTGCAGTCAAGAGAGTTTTTGAGTCCTGGGTCGAGTTATGGGTTATCACGGCCCTTGTCTTTGTATTTGCATTTGTAGTTTCATATGTATGAGTTATGTATTAGCATAGTTCTATTTTGAGTTTTGGTCGGAGGCCAAGTATTTACATTTGTTCATTGAGTTCAGGCCTGAGGCCTTGATGATGATTGCATATATATTGAATTGTGTGAACAGGTTGTCTCTTGGTGCTGGCTATAAGCCAGGTTGCATGATGTTCTGCATACATCATGCCGAAATTTCGTCAGATTCAGAGGCTTATGGAGATGGGTTTTCCTGTCTCCTGCCGGTAGCATCCTGGCCTAGGCGAGATGTTACAAAGTTGGTATCAGAGCATGATTTAAGAGTCAGAGTCAGTAGCATGGTCTTGAAGTCAGTGACTGCAATTGTTGGGATCCAGCTGTCGGAGATTGTCTTCAGTATGGTAAAGACCAAATAGGTCTTTGTATGTAACTTCTATGATTGTTTGACGTAATTTGGTTATATTATTCAGTGCTTTGCTTGCTTGAATATGAGTCCATGGGTGACTCATTTGTTGTGCATAGATTAGCTATCTCCGTATGGGAGGAGATTAAGTTGAGTTAGTACTTTTACGCCCTTTTTAATCAGAGAATTAGTAAGAATGAGATAGTACCAGTATAGGGCCCTTGTGAGGCCAGAGGATTCGAGATCAGAACCAAAGTAGTACAACTAGAGATAAGAACCGGATCAGTATAGTTAGAGTTGAGAATCAGACCAGTATAGTCAGTTTATAGCCGTAGATGAGCCATTATGGATTCTAGTTTATAGATAGCGGTTAGTTCACAGTTGGGACAGAAAAGTTATATCAGTGAAGTTTAGAGTAAGATAGTTTCCGCACATTCGAACAGGTTCGGATCAGCAGTTATAGGGATGGAGAAATTTCGATGACGAAATTTTTATAAGGAATGGTGAATGTAACATCCCAGATTTTCGGAACTGTTCTAGAAGATTCTCGGAATGATGTTATAGTCTCGGAGCATGATGATAATGGAGAATAAGAGTTCAACCGATTTTATATGGGTTGGAATAATAGATTATGAATTTTCGTCGCGTCGGAAAACGCGTGGGATCAAAGGTTAGTTACGCGATTTTTGTAAAACGCGTAAAGTTTACAGTTTTGGTCACATAATTAGCAAACGAACTCCAATCGAGTTTTTTCTTGAACCATCGGACTCATTTTTCAGAGACGAACAACTTTTGTGCTGAGCACTTTTCAAGAATCGCTCCAGAAGGGCTTTAAAATTAGTGATTTCCGAAAATACCCTTATAGAGGGGGCATTTTGGTAATTTGGAGATGATGATATTTTTAAGTCATTATTATTATTATTATTATTATTATTATTATTATTATTATTATTATTATTATTATTATTATTATTATTATTATCATCATCATCATTTACCAAAGAAATAAAAAAGAAAGAAAAAGAAAGAGGGGTGCAGCACGTCACGCGTGCGAGAGGGAGAGGGAGAGGGAGAAAGAGGTCAAGCCGGCGGCGATCCGGTCGGAGTTGCGATGGCGCACCGGTGCGGCTTGGATATTCCGGCGATGGGGAGCAGGTCGGTGGCCGGCGCGGGCGCTTTGGACGCCGGAATCAGCGGGAAAACGGGGAAGACATGTGCGGCTTTGAGGCTCTCGGTCCCGACTCGTCGGTTTGTTTCACGGCCCGAGCCACCTACCAAATCGAAGCCCTCGGAGAGTACTACGAGTATACGGAGTCGATTTCGCCGATCAGCGGCCGGTTACACGCGAAACAGGAGAGAAGCCGCTCATGTACTGTAGCACCCATGTGAACAGTAGATCCGATCGGAATTCCGTCTAGCCCAGCGCGTTCGTATGGCCGTTGGGAGTCCGAATATGGCCTCGGAATTTTGGTACGACTTTCCGTTCAAAATCCGTTATTTTAAAGTGTATCGATTTATGTTCGGATGCTTCTAGTAATTCCGTAGTTTAGCGAATCAGCAGTGATATACATACATACAATCTCACTTACAAAAACTACACCCCTCTCACTGTAGCTACAGTGATTTATACAGTAATCACTGTAGCTACAGTGAGAGAGGTTAGTTTTTGTAAGTGAGATTGTATGTAAGTGTAGCATTTTTGTTAGCGAATTGCCATGATATGAATTGGATATGTTTTAATATGTTAAAACGATAAATGTGATAGAATCCGGGGAGAAACGGATGAGATTTGATCGATCCGGTAGAATTAGCGAGTTTCCGGTAAAACGGAGTTTCTCGCGCGATTGAGCGTAGATGACCGTAATCATAGTTAAGATATAATTATGGTATTGCGAGGGTAATTAAGTAATTATGGATTAGTTCGGAGGGTTCGATACCCTTCCATAGCGTTTGCGGAAACTTTTCCTCAAGTTTTGCCGCAAACGCGTAAAATGAGAATCGAACCATCTAGCTAGTTTAGAACAGTGTATGAGCATATATTAGAGTAATGAAGTTTGAACGGTAGAATCAGAGAGGATTCGTGTATTCCGAGAAAGTCCGTAGTTTAGTATAGATGAGTTGAAAGTTCCGCAAATAGCGGTTCTGACCCTGTGTTATTATTGTTTTGACAGATCGGAACCAGGTTGGGAGTGACCGCAAACCAGGTAAGTAACTCATGCTACGAATACTTAAGAGATTTAATGTTGTTCGACATTATTAATATAATAAATTTGTATATGGTTATATGTATGAAACTTGTATATATATATAAAGATGAATGTAGGAAAAAGAGGCAAGCGGTGTTTAAAAAAAACGGTTGAGGCGGCGCCTCGAGGCGGCCGCCTTATGCGGTTTTTCTGAGGTGCCCGCCTCTCTGCTGGTGAGGCGGCCGCCTCACGCAAAATCGGGGTGAGGCGGCCGCCTCACCAGCAGAGGTTTTTTTTTTTTTTTAAAAAATTTCTAAAATGAAACGACGACGTTTTGGGCTTCCAAAACGTCGTCGTTCCATTGAACAACTGAGTGGCAGTAGAGCACTTGCACAAAAAAGGAGCAGAGACCAAAGTAAGTTAATCTTGTACAAATAATGCAATTTATATAATCAAATTAAAAATAATACGACTTTATGTTATTTGTTAAGGAAAGGGAAAACTCCACAATTAGTGGATGAAGACAATACAAGTGAAGGAGGTTCTTGGATGATGACCCATCTGATGATGACATAGATTTTGACCCAAGCTTCATGCCGCTAGACACTAATGATAGCTTATTTGAGGATTAATTATCAATAATTTTTTGAACATACTATGAATTATGAAGAAAGGTAATGTATTTTGGATTACTTATCAATTTTTTTTTGAACATACTATGAATTATGAAGAAATGAATGTATTTTGGATTGTTTTTCCGATGTTCGGATCGAGGCGCCCGCCTCACCGCCTCGAGGAGGTCCGCCTCGCGCCTCAATGGCCGGCCGCCTCGAGGCGCATGATCATATCCATATACATACATGATAAAACTGGAAGAGTTTTGAAATTCAAAAGGTTTTACAGAAAAGTAACAGAGATTTTTAAAAGAGAGTTTTCTTTGAAAAGTTTATACATTTTTGAGATCCATATCATGGTTTTATGGTTTTCGGGGCATGAGGTAAAACATCACCACAGTATGTAACTTGAGATACAGTTGGAATTGACAGATACAGAGAACATGTGCACATGTAGGGCCAGGATGGCGGCTTAGGATCATGTACCTGGTCCCTAGTGGTGGCTACACTGCCAGTTGAGTTGTTGTCCTGGGTGTAGAGCTCTACGTTGCCAGTTGAGTATTTGTCCTGGACGTAGGGCACCACCAGCCTCAGAGATGCCGCAGTTGAGTTCGAGTACACCCAGTTGAGTTATGGTCCTGGGTGCAGAGAGACGTCCAGTTGAGTTATGGTCCTGGACGTAGAGCAGTTTTCAGTTTTCAGATTTTCAGTACACAGTTTTCATATTTTCAGTGCCTAGATTTCAGAAACCAGATTATAGTACACGATTTTCAGAAACAGAGTTTAGAAACAGTTTTTCAGTTTTCAGTTACAGTTTTCAGAAAGAGCTCTTTAGAAAAGAAAGTTTTCTGAAGCATCGGTTTTATTATAAGAGATTCAGAATTTTAAAACAAAAATCAGTTTTCGAGTAATGTTTTCAATCAAGAGTTCTTCAGAAAGTGGTTTTCATAAAATATGTTTTAAAGGCATAGCATGTTGAAGTAAAGTATGATTTGCAATTTCTGCATATAAATCATGTATTCTAGTAAGTCATTTGAGATGCATATAGTTGATGTTAATGCATTATGGCACTAGTACTTTCGCATGTAAGTTTTTCAGAAAAGATCTTAAAGTAATAGTTCACAAAAGCATGACATGATTGCATCGAAAGATATATATGGTTGATATTGGTGTGTGGCATGTTTATATAGAAGTAACATTTTGTAAAATACTAGTGCATAATAGCATGATCTTATTTAAAGGTATATATGTTAATGATGATTATGAGTTGTATGTTTACTTAGAAAGAACATATTGAAATGATGCTAGAACTTGATGAATTAATATGGATTGTAGTAAACATAAGTTAAAGTATATATGTGTGTGTTCAGACAAAAAGATCAGTAACTAGTAGTATGGTAATTAAATGGATAAAGGTTATATGGTTAAATCAGACTTGTAAATATTTGCATGGTTACTTACTGAGCCATTATGACTCACGCCACAACAGTTTGTAGTTTTGCAGGTTAGTAGCGGTTATTTGAATCAGCGGGAATTCAGTGAAGACTTTGAAGACAATGAATCGCCCAAATTGCAGTCAAGAGAGTTTTTGAGTCCTGGGTCGAGTTATGGGTCCTCACGGCCCTTGTCTTTGTATTTGCATTTGTAGTTTCATATGTATGAGTTATGTATTAGGCATAGTTCTATTTTGAGTTTTGGACGGAGGCCAAGTATTTATATTTATTCATTGAGTTCAGGCCTGAGGCCTTGATGATGATGGTATATATGTTGAATTGTGTGAACAGGTTGTCTCTTGGTGCTGGCTATAAGCCAGGTTGCATGATGTTCTGCATACATCATGCCGAAATTTCGTCAGATTCAGAGGCTTATGGAGATGGGTTTTCCTAGAGCAACTTTATTAGAGCAACTTTATTTGATATCAAAAATGAGGTTTATAAGTATTTTTTTTTAGGTGTTTTATTCTGTTTAACTTAGTTATTTTTCCATTCTTATGGACAAACACTACGCATTAATGCTATATATGATTCGCTCATTTTCCTACCTCAATATGTTTTTTTATTAAAAACTGGAGAGATGATGATGATGTCGGGCAGCCCATGAACTGCCCTAGCACTGTTGGGGCTGACCTGGACAGCCCTCATGTGCATTGGGTGGTCGGTTCGGTCAAAAATGAGTTTTATACCATTTTGTAGAAAAATATTTTTCGTAAATGTTTCGCGATGTTTCTTAACTATTTATGTTGTTATTTGATATCGAATAAATATATTTAGGTGAAATATGAATAAATTATTCATATTGGATATTGAATAATTTTTTCGGTAGTTTAAAAAAAGTTTAATAATTACGATTTCACCCGAATCGCGAGCTTCCGCTGCGCCCGCACCAAAACCCCAACATAAAAGAATTGGGTAGAGTTATGGCAGAAAGAAATATGCAGCCAAGAATGTGACAATCTTGGATTGATAATCTTGGATTGATGAGGTATGTTTCAAAGGCCGTACAAGAATGTGACAGCCAAGTTTTGGGGATCATTCCAAAACCTTTAGCAGACGAAAACCTTATCGAAAAATCAAACGAAGAAGAATGCATTGTCTCAGGTATGTCTGAAAGACTTTATGAAATGATTAATCATGCTAATGCTTTTATTGCTTTACCATGTTGGCTGGGCACGATGGAAGAAATATTCACAGTGATATCTTGGGCAAACTTGAACATTCACCATAAACTCATTGGATTATTTAATGTTGATGGATTTTTCTATTTTCTTTTTGTATTCCTTGAAGATGCCAGAAGAAATAGGTTTATTTCAAAAACAGTAAAAGATATATTCCTAACTGCAAAAACAGCCAATAATTTAATTGACCAACTCTTAGCTTATGAACCAAAAATCGACCTTATTCTCTCCAAGTTGAACTGGTCTGGTAACGATCGTGGAAAAAAGCGCAGAGTAAATCTGGATCTTAATCTGTAGTTTTCTTTTTAGTCGTAGTTGCAATTGTCAATTCGACACTAACCAGATGATGTCTTCTAAACTCTTCTTCTTCTTTTTAAGACATTGGGGACAATGTCTCAATTAGGTTGGGGGAGGGGATAGTTGACTTGTTTATTTTTATTTTTTTCTTTGTTTTTATTATGTTGTTTTTGCTTTATTGTTGTTTTTGTTTTGTTGTTACTTTGTGTGAAAAATAAATAAATAAATAAAATTCGTGAATTCGTGAATTACTTTGTTACTTTTGAATTATTTAAATTCGTGAATTCTCCATAATATTGATTAAATTTGATCTTCATATGCTCATTTGACAAGTATTATCAACATACATAGTAACATATGAACATGGGTTGTAAGTGAAAATCTTGTAATATTCAGTTCTCTAGTTTATCGGAAGTAGCACCTAAAAGCGATAGAATTTATAGCTGATATATATATATATATATATATATATATATATATATATATAATATATATATATATATATATATATATATAATTAACCATGTTTTTACTTAGTAACCGGCCATCTTGTCTCAGTAAGCAGTGATTGTTCGCGTCAAACGGTAGAGCCTGAATTAATAATATTTAAGTTTCTACTTCGTAACCGGACATCTTGCATCAGTAAGTATTGATTGCACGCGTCAAACGGTAGAGCTTTTAACATCTGAGATCCAAGCAATTAAGTTTGTAGGGGTGTCTTAATACCTAGTGCCCTAAAGCCAACTGGTTTGGGAGTCACTGGCCCAAAGCTCGTTACAAGGATTAAAGATGTTGTAAAAAAATTATAAATTTCCATTGCCAAAAATGTGTGAATTCTAATATAACTTTAGGACAAAAATATTGTGAGCACAATGAATTGATTAATACCTTGTTGGTTGTGTATATGGAGAATGGTAAAAAATATATGAGAATTTACTTATTTGGTAATTTAGAAAGAAAGAAAACAATAACTAACTTGGATAAGAATTTCATTTTCTACTACTAACTTGTTTATTTTGTTTCTTTTTATTTAGTTTTGTGTGATTGATTGTACATTTGATTGATATTTGTGGGTATCGTCGCTGTAAACCCTCACGAGACTACAACTCGTCCACTAGGGACACCTAGGGGTTTAAAGGCTTGTTGCATACGCTAAATACAATCGTGATCCCTACGAAAGTGGCTTAGATTATTTTAGTTTTAGTTGCTTATTTCATTTTGTTTTTGTTTATTTTGCTCGAGGACTAGCAAAATGTTATGTTTGGGGTGTGATAAGCGGAAAATATGTCAATATTTACCGCCTCTTTTACTTAATATTTTGTACGTTTCTCGAGTCTTGTGAGCATTTTGATGTGTTTTTGGTTATTTTACAGATATAAATAACATCGGGACTTAATGGAATCAATTCGGGACTAAAACGAGGACATTTGGAACAAATAATGGCAAAATAGGAATTTCACAGTGCGTCGCGACACAAGATCTTGCGCGTCGCGACTCACAGCAAGTCAGAATGTGGCATTCACGTATCACATGGGCGTTGCGACGCAGAAGACATTACGCGTCGCGACGCCGACTCAATTATGCGTCGAAAGTTTGCAGCAGTGACACGCGTCTTCAACTGTGGAGCGTGTCGCGACGCGAAAGCACTTGCTCGTCGCGACGCTGCCCGGATTTGTTGCTTATAAATAGCAGGCTAAATTAGATGAAATTTTCATGCTTTCTTCTGGAGATTCTCTGGAAAACTTAAAAGAAAGTATCTTGTGTGTTTATTTTTAAGCTTTCTTGTATTTTCTTTTTATTTCAGTAATACAATTTTGTGTGTTTTTATTCAAAGCATTAGTAGGTAACTTATTTTTGCTGGGGTAAATGGTGAAGCCTTTAATATGATAATATAGATTAATCTCACTTATATTATAATATATAAATTATAATTTAATGATTAATATATAATCTGGATTAATTATTGACAGACTTTGTTACCGCCTATATGGCTGGTTTATATATTTGACATACTTGAGTACCGTCTATATGACTGGTTTTATGGACAGATGAATACCGCATATATGGCTGGTCTATGGACAAATGATATCACCGCCTTCATGGCTGGTTTTATATGTTCTGACATAATTAAATCCTGAACTAAATCAATTAGATAACAAATACAATTTATATATTATAACAAGTGAGATTTCTATATTTGAAAAATTAAAAGTGGATCTCCTAACTCCAGCATTTTATTTTATTATTGCATTTTATAGTTTCCAATCATTTTTATAATGTTTTGTTTAATTATTTCTTTAGTAATCTTAGGTATGTGTTGTAACTAAATACATTATATAGGGTTGTGATGAAAACCAATATTAATGATTTTATAAGTTGATTTATCTTATGTATTGTTTGATACTTTGGTTTATTTATTGAATCTAGATCTGAATACTTCTTGTTGATTGATCACCAATAAGATTGATTTGGTAAACTTAAGATGAACTTGATAAATGGATTTTAGGTTTGGTCGTAGATTCAATAACACACAATCTCACTTTAGGGATTTCCATCCATGATAGAAATATACATGTAAGGCGGGTGTAACCACAATTGGAACTTGAACTTAATGAATTCGAGGTTTCTTAGTTAACATAGACATATAGTTAATTAAGTAACTTTGAATATTTACATTTAACCATCGAAATAGGCTTGTTGATACATTTGTGTTCCAGGTTAATAAGTCAGCATATTACACAAGTATAAGGTATTCAACTCATCCTTAGAAGAATATTAGGGGGAGTCACAACCCTCGATATTTTCATATCATTAATTAACTTTGAAATTTACCTTTTCAATTAGATACTTGTAGAAATTTAGCTTTAATAATTAATAGCATAAGTAATAAGTCCTCGAGGGATCGATACATTTTATACTACTCGAGCAATATGTGTGCTTGCGTAAAATGTGTTTATCGCGATCAATCACACACTAATATTTTATTATCCTAATAAAAGTTATTTTCGTTAATATTTTGCAAAGTCTTTTGGCCATGGTTTCTTAGTTTACTTTTCTTTGACAAATTCATACCAACAATTATAGAAAACTTTTTGTTTGCATTAAACATATATGTGTGAATCATACAAAAAAGTCAAATTTTACAACACAAAAACTAATAAGTTCTTAAGATTGTTAGGCAGATGTGTTGTAATTCATGCATAATTCAAGCAAACTAATAAACAATAAACATGCAATCAACGGAAACATAAGAAAAACCTGAAAAATATATTTGTAGAAGATGGTGATTCTTAAACCAAGTCAAGATGTTCTATGTCCTTAAAAACTTATTAGCCCTACCTCAGTGCACTATAGATCTTGTGGCTAATGTTCTCACATTATTCTTAGTAACTTCTTGATTTAGGGGCACTCCTTGAATCAATAACACGAACTAGGAAATATGGTGGAAACTCTCTCTAATTTTAGACTCACTAATAATGAATGAATTATGGAAATTTTGGATGGAAGAAAATGAACCCAATGACCCCTTTTTATAGGCATGGAAGGGTGCCCACAAAGGCACCCTTTGATTTAGGGTGTAACCCTCCTAAGGGTTATACTCTTTCCTTATGCCCTTTGGAGCCTAGAGACGTGTTCTTCCAATTTAGAGGACATGTCCCTTCAATTTGTGTCTTTCTCATAAGGCATTTCTTAAGGGACATATCTCTCCTACATTTATACTATATATTTAGAGAATTTACAACACATAAAACTACAAGAACCAGAATCTGTTGTCATCAATTTGTTCGAGGAACCCAGCTAAGTTTATGTTAGGGGTGTTCATAGGGTCGGGTCAACCCGCGACCCGACCCGGCCCGCAACAACCTGACCCGACCCGGTCGGGTTTATAAAATTAAAATTCTAATTTCGGGTCATGGGTTTAGGCCAGAAAACTCGGGTCTGACCCGACCCGATCCGATGTGAATGATATTATAATAATAGTATATATATTTTTAATGATACGCTTTGACAACAAGAATTTGTAGCTAAATTGGCAGTGTGCGCGCTCTGTTTGCCCTTGGTTGCAGGTCGAATCTCTCTGCCAGCATATTTGGCAATTTTTTTATTTAAAAGAAATAGGAAAAAATTGACAATGGTGAGATTTGAACCTGCGACATACTCCAAACTAATGGATTAGCTTGCCATTTCGGCTACACCTTCATTCTTAACATGTTTGTATCAATAAAATTATATATATTATGTTTACTTAATATTGTGTTGACCCGACCCGACCCGCAGTTTTTTGACCCAACCCGTTGTGACCCGATCCGCGCGGGTTACCTTCTGAAATTTCGGGTTTCGAGTCAGAAGACCCGAATGACCCGACCCGATCGGGTCAAAAAAAAAATGTGAAAAACCCGACCCG
>SKCR01001964.1:0-14384 GCA_019454045.1 Zanthoxylum bungeanum | reverse complement strand
TTATTCAAAATATTTTCAAAAGTTATAAAAAAATTGAAAAAATTGAGAAAAATAAAAAACTATTTTGTGTTTTTGTAATTTTAACTTGACTAATCAGGTGAAATTGGTGTGAGATAGCTGTGTAAGGAATTTCCACTCCTGAGACGTATTTCAAGGCCTAGGGCTGGTACAGTGTCTGCCCCGTACGAAGCATATATCGGATTACGAGCAACTAGTCTGTTTAATATCGGATAATTATGACTAAGTCATATTATCCCGACGGTTGCAAACTTTTTAGAGAACAAGTTATGTATCCCTACGCGATCATCATCTCCATATGACTGGAGTGATACTTCCGTCTTAACATCACACCCAACACACTACGATTCTCAATATACCCAGCATTGGCGTACACAAAACCTGTTAAATCCCTGGACGACCGCAACCAAAGTATATTGATTGTCGCAAGTATTAGCGGTGCAAGTCTCAGGTTAAGACCAAATACACCTATCCTGATTTCGGACTTCCATAGACACATAGTCATACTACCAATGGAATTCCGAGGGGGTCTATCCAGAGCGAAGCTGTTTCCCGTACCATCGGTAAAACACAACCTCCTATTACACTTGCATGAGTATCTTATACCCAAATATATGAGAACTATGCCGTTGTGCCCTCACAACGCGCACAAGTGTAATACTAGTATTTTACGTATTCATCGTTGTCCAATCTCGATAATACTCTAACTAGGGATATTTAATTATTTATCCTTCGTGGACTGATACTGTCTCATATCATTCTCAATCCAGGAACAAATCACAGGGACCTCCTATCATTTATATATCTTGGTGATCTAATCACAAATGATAAAAGTGCAATCTCTTTTGTCACATAGTTAATTTGTACAAAAACACCATGATCTGTACAAATAGTGACGCTATGGGTCATAATTGTCCAACAATCTCCCACTTGGCCTATAGCCAGTAACCCGAGTGTCTTACACCCGAACTATATGGTTGGCTCAAACTGCTGAGAAAAGGCTTTCGTCAGCGGATTTACATGATTATCGTCTGATGCGATTTATTCGATCATCACATTGCCACGATGTATGATCCGAACGAATCAGATGAATATCGAAGTATGTATCTGGATCGTTGATGAGACCATTAATTCTTTAGCCTGTGCTCTAGCCTAGCTCAGCTGCTAACAAAATTATATCTAATCTAATTAGATTTGTTATCGACCCAAATGGCTTCTATTGCTGCCTCAGCTGCAGCAATAACCCGCATTTGTTGTTTAATTGGTAACAGTATCTTGCTTGGAAGATTTCCAGCTCACTGTTCCGTTATTCAAACTGTATAGTACTGTATGCGACTAATAGTCGTCTTATCGGTTTAGGAAACTTGCAGTAGTGATCCCAGTTACTTCAAGTTCTCTTTCTCCATAGATCTCTAAGATACTAACGGATGTTCTTAATATCAATCCAGTGACTATCACTTGGATTGGCCTGTTTTTGAATCCATATGCTCAAAGCGTATGAGACACCAGGTCACGTACATTTTTCAATGTACGATTTCTCGGAGAGTATTTCATGAAAGCCAAGTTTTCACCAATTTTATTTATGGGAATATCATTTCCAAGAAATGACATATTATCATTATTGTATAGGACATTTATTGTCAATGCGCTCCCACTGACCCTCTTATATACACAAGAATCATTTCGTTTTGAATTAAATCATAAACTATTATGATTACATCAAAACGATAATTCTAAGAACCTATGCTTGCTTCAATCCAAACATGGATCGAATAACCTGCAAACCTTGTTTGCTAGTTTTGGTACGACAAAACCGACAGGATGTTGTAAACATCCTCCAAAAGTTTCCTTTTCAGGAAAGCGATTTTCCCGTAAAGCTGTCATATTTCATAAATGAAACATGCAACTTTAGCAAGCATTATCCAAATGGATTTACCGTGGCAACAGGTAAAAGGTTGAATCGTAATCAACACAATGTTGATAACGATACCTTTCCATTAAAAGCCTAGCTTTATACGTTGGTATGTTGCCTTCATGTATGTCTTCCTTGAAGACTTATAAAGTACCAATAGGCACAATGCCTTGCGGTACATCAACTAGTATCCAAACTTGGTTGATATACATGGAATCCATTTCGGATTCATGACACTTTTTCATAATAGGGAGCCGATACCTTGTATCACTTCCTCATACGTAGTCAGTTGGTATACCTCAATAAGATAGACATCTTTATGAGGTGAGATCAGAAACCCATACCCTAGGTTGTTTTCTGACTCTCTCCGACTTACGTGGTTCTTGTGTATTCGAAGATTAATGGTCATAGTTTCATCCTTGATGAAATATTTATGTTCCATTAAGGAATTGGTGCCTTGAACAATATTACTCTGATTTTCATCGAGTTTCACTATCTTTCCACTTACCACTGCATATCGTTATTCCTCTTAGGAAAACCACATGGCGAGCATCAATCTAATTGTTCTCTTGTGAGATTGTATAAGTACAATACTTTGGTATCCCTAGGATAACCTACAATTGGCATTCATCCAATTTGGGTTTTAGTTTGGTATCATCCAAACATATGCCTAGCATTCCCAATTATCAGGAATATGAAACCCGGTTTCTTTCCCGTTCATATCTAATATGATATCTGTCAAACAGATTTTTATGGAACCTTATTCTAAATAAGTTCTGCACTGTTTATGCTTATCCGTTGAAGGAAATGGTAGCTCAGAGCGACTCATGATTAACCTTATCATGTCCAACAAAATTCGGTTACTCAATTCGGACACACCGTTAAACTGACGTGTTCCGGGAGGAGTCCTCATTGAAAGAATACTATACTCTTTCAAGTATATTAGAAACTTATTGCTTAAGTATTTTCCATTACGGTCTTACCGTGACAGTTTAATACTTTAGCCGATCTGTTTGTATATTCCGTGTCGAAACTGTAAAAGTTTCCGATTTGTGTTCTTCAAAAGCAACACATAACCATAACGAGATGCTCGACTATTTGCTTAACTCCGGGCTTTAGGCATAATATGTTATTTTATCAAATAAAGTAACTTCTTATTTTCCAGGACCATCCTGAAATTTATTCCCAATTTGAAAATTAACCCTAGGATTACGTTTTAAATGTCAATCTTTCAATTATATCTTGATTTTAATAGTCCAACTATTTAATCAACGATTTAGGTACTATTTATTATAATGATTACAATAGTCCAACTATTTAATCAACTATAAATTAATAGATTAAAATCATTATATTGATTACTATAATCCAATTATAAAATCAACTATAAATGAATAGTTTGAATACAGTCCAACTATTTATTAAAACAATATTTAAATATTAGTCCAACTAACATTTAATTTATTTGACGAATGATATTTGATTTGAGCGCGTATGGCAAGTAATTAAACGAATATTGCAAATTCAATTCTTGCCTCCCACTATTTTTCGGTGAGCCTCTAACCCTCTGTCGAGTACTCGGGAAACCGTGTTTCCTAGTGGTCTAGGATCCCGTTAAATATCACACAATCTTACTTTGGCCAACAAATTGTATGATAATTAACTAGGTAGATCTCTAAGATCGATTGGATCCAATCCAATTCCTAGATCTGGTAGGGGACATCCAAGTCCGAACATATATTTTATATATGCCAATACATCCAATGTATTACCTAACCTTTTTCCTCTGAATCAACTAAGCCTTGGCTTTGGCACAATAAACTTAGTGATCCCAGTTAAGCGCGACCCATTGACCATGGAAAGCTTCGTAATCAATGTTGATGGACAAGAAGTGGTCTTGACTTTGGCCAACAAACCACAACTTGGACAAGACACCAATAAGGAACAAAGCTCTCGTGATTCAAACACATCATCGACGGACAAAGGCCTTGACTTTGGCCAACAAGCCAATGCCAGTCTCGGATCTTGAGTGAGAATCACTCAATGGAAGGAAAAACGCCTAATATTTTGTGAGGGTTTTTCGAGTGCAAATTGGCAACCAATTTATTATCTTTGTTAAGGTCTCATCATCATACACCCTTAAACATGCATTCTAAACACATAATAAAGCGCATATGAATAAATAATAATGATATGCGGATGGATACTTTACACATTGATCCTAGATCAAATCTCTTCCGCTAGTACATGTATTACTTCTACCCGTTACACTACACTTCTAAAGAAACCTCATTTACATTGAGGGGAATATGTGAGAAGAGAATAGAAAGAATATGGAGGTAATAAGGCTGGACACGCAGGTCCAATTAATAAATTCCAAATTTATTACAACAATTTCTAAAATTGCCCCACCCATCTAATATCCATCCGATATACATTATTCATGCATCGCAACCATGTATTCACACAAGCATGTTATCAATCAATCTAATCAAATTAATTAATCTGATAATTAATGATCATCCAATGTTCAAACAACGATTTGATTTTGCTCGAGTCAAACTCGTTTTGCGAATAAGTACTCAAAGTACGAATTCTCGAATTAAATTAAATTACATAATTAAATCCAATACAATTTGTATTTAATACTAATTCGCTATTTAATTCCAAATTAAATAACACACTTTATTAACGAACCTTTACGACTTAAATTCCAAATTTAATCGTTACGGGTCTCAATGCCCGATTAACGTCCAAAGTCAATTTAATTAAAGTCCAATAGGCTTTTATTTAATTTCTTGAGGCGTGGACTTTTGGTCAACTCGGGTCAAACCGAATAACCAAAATCCAATCCGGGAGTTACCCCATAAGCCTAGAAATCAATCTTGGCCATTAGGCCCAATTAAACTTTAAAGGTCCATTAAGTCGCATTTGGGCTTTATGGAGGCGGTCTAGGGCCCAATTGGATCCAATTAATTGGCCTTAACCCAGCTTGGTACAACCAAGCCCAATAAGCCCAATAACAACTTTTCAAGCCCAATTTCCAAAATTAGCCCAATTCAATTAAATTACCAAATTCTAAATTCTAAATTTAATTAAACAAAGTGCAATACATAATTAATTACCCAATTAATATTTCTAAAACATCAATTAGCACTAATTAATCATGCCATTAACAATAAAACATGTCCAACACATTTTAACAAAAATCAAACCCAATTACATGCTCAATGACTCTCGGCTTTTAGGGATTATTTGTGTCCGATTCAGTTTCAATCCAATTAAATCCACAATCGACAATAAATCACATTCCCGAATGATTCTAACTCATCCAATGAATCAAAAATCAAAAACACCATGTCATTTAGGGCTCTTTAACTTTCGGCCAACACCAAGAAAATTGGGGAAAAATGTTCCAAACACATTTTCATCAAATTGATCCAATCAATCCACAATTAAACATCAATTAAGCATATTAATTCATCCAATTTCATTATACATGCTCAAAATCAAGTTTACCCAAATTTTAAGCCCTAAACTTTTTCATGCTTTTCCTTGCTGCTGGATTGCATGATTTTCGGCCTCATCTTGGTCCTTCGTCAAGCTCCAAGCTTCGTCGAACGATTCCCGGCTCATGGGTGGACTTCCCTATCACCTTTGCATGACTTCGTAGTGTGCTAACACTCCGGATTTTGCCACAAAATCGCAACTTTTACTTCCATTTTCTTCTTGAAACTCGGCAGTGGACTGCCAAAAAACAGAAGGAAAAAGGCCATCCAAGGGCGTGAGGATGAAGAGAATGGAGAGAGAAAAGAGTTGTGAGAGTTGTTTTGATTTTCAAAAAATCAAAGACATATATACCATATATTAAAATATTGTAAATATCTTGTTAAGCTTTCAAAAAGCTTTCCACCAACCTTGAGTGTTCCACACTCATTCACTAACCAAACAACTGAATCAATCACATCAATCAATCAAGTGTCATATCACTCAAAGTGACATGTGATTTGACGCTTGATGTGACTTGCGATTTGACGCTTGATTTGACTTGCGTGCCGCACTCGAATTCGAAATGCGAATGCGCTCGCAAATAATCCCGGGCTCGGGTTCGTTAATTCCAAATTAACGAATTTTTCGTTCCGTCGTAATTAAATGATTACGCCTAGCGAAGTCACTATTCACGTCGCTAACGAATTTATTCTAAATTAACTCGTTCATCCGAATTAAAATCTAATTTCAATTCCGCGTCAAAATCCAATTTCGTTTAATATATCAAATATATTAATTTACCGATTAATTCCAAATTAATTGTTCTCTCTCTTTAATGGTATTTTATCCCAGATAAAATATCTCCGCAATTAATCCCAGATTAATTTTCTCTCTCATCTAATTAATCCCAGATTAATTAAAAGTGCGAGTCATACGTCATCGGTGAATCTTTGGGAAGCGACCCATAAGATCCCCGGATATGTTGGCAGTAAATTCGGTCGTCGGAATATCCGAACACGTAAGTACCTAGTACTACATTTTACCGATTTACAAGACAAGGTTGGCTTCTAGCAAAGCGCCATGCCTACTCAATTCTCCGGAAATATCCTTACAAGAATAAAGGATCTATATCAGTCGTAGTATACGTAGTATTGCGTATTTCGATCTAGTATCGGATGATCACATGCAAGGCCTAGGGCTGGTACAGTGTCTGCCCCGTACGAAGCATATATTGGATTACGAGCAACTAGTCTGTTTAATATCGGATAATCATGACTAAGTCATATTATCCCGACGGTTGCAACCTTTTTAGAGAACCAGTTCTGTATCCCTACGCGATCATCATCTCCATGTGATTGGAGTGATACTTCTGTCTTGACATCACACCCAACACACTACGATTCTCAATATACCCAGCATTGGTGTACATAGAACCTGTTAAAGCCCTGGACGACCGCAACCAAAGTATATTTATTGTCGCAAGTATTAGCGTTGCAAGTCTCAGGTTAAGACCAAATACACCTACCCTGATTTCGGACTTCCATAGACACATAGTCATACTACCAATGGAATTCCGAGGGGGTCTATCCAGAGCAAAGCTGTTTCCCGTACCATCGGTAAAACACAACCTCCTATTACACTTGCATGAGTATCCTATACCCAAATATATGAGAACTATGTCGTTGTGCCCTCACAACGCGCACAAGTGTAATACAAGTCTTTTACGTATTCATCGATGTCCAATCTCGATAATACTCTGACTAGGGATATTTAATGATTTATCCTTCGTGGACTGATACTGTCTCATATCATTCTTAATCCATGAACAAATCATATGGACCTCTTATCATTTATATATCTTGGTGATCTAATCAAAAATGATAAGAGTGCAATCTCCTTTGTCACATAGTTAATTTGTACAACAACACCATGATCTGTACAAATAGTGATGCTATGGGTCATAATTGTCCAACAGAGGATACCATAAAGATGAATGACGTGACTAAAGAGACCATCAGGCTACGCTTGTTCCGTTACATGTCATTTAAAGATGTTATTATTGCACTTACAGCTCAAGTGTCATCCCTCATGACTCATTTAGCAGCATTGACAAATCAACAGGGCTAACCATCTATTGAAGCTGCTGCTGCTAATAGAATGATCTTACCTGATAGAGGATATGAGCAAGTCCAATACGTGAACAATCAGAACTTGAACAACTATAAAGGAAATCCTATGCCTAACAATTACCATCCGAACTTTTCATATGCCAATACAGAGAATGTCTTGCAACCTCCTAATGGCTTTAACAATCAAAGAGCTGAGTAGAAACCTTCCCTAGAAGACCTCATGAGCACGATTGTTGCTACAACTTCAGAGAGGTTTGAGAAGAATGAGTCGAGGGTGAACAACATTGAAACACATATGGGCAATATAGGGGCAACAATGAAGTCCTTAGAAGTGCAGATTAGGCATATTGCTTCTTCCATGACCAATCAGCAGAAATGGGCATTTCCTAGTAATACTGAGGTCAACCTCAAAGAGCAGTGTTAAGCCATAACCCTCAGTAACGGAAAAGAGATTAAAGAGACCTCTCAAGACTTAGGCAGTGAAGTAAATGAAGCGTCATTTCAGGAGGAAACGGTAACAATAGAAGAGAACAGTGCAATAGCTCCTCTATATAAGCCACTACCCATCCCGAAGACACCTTTGCCATACCCTCAGTGCTTTCAAAAGAAGAAATTGGATGCTCAGTTTGCAAAATTTCTAGATATCTTCAAAAAGATCCATATCAACATTCCAATCGCATACGCTTTGGAATAGATGCCCAATTATATGAAGTTTATGAAGGAGATAATGTCCAAGAAGAGGAAGCTTGTATATTTTGAAACAGTAGCACTGACAGAAGAGTGTAGTGCTATCATACAGAAGAAGCTCCCTCCAAAGCTTAAGGATCCAGACAGCTTTACCATACCGTGCACTATTGGGAATCGATATATTGGTAAGGCATTATACGATTTAGGTTCTAGTATTAATCTCATGCCCTTATCCATCTACAAACAATTGGGCATATGTGAGGAAAATCTAACTACAGTCACATTGCAGCTAACAGATTGATCCCTCACCTACCCGAGAGGAATAGTAGAAGATGTATTAATTAAGGTGGATGAATTTTACTTTCCTTCTGACTTCATTGTCCTTAATATGGAGGAGGATCATGATGTTCCAATCATTCTTGGGAGACCTTTCTTGGCAACAGGAAGAGTGATCAATGATATACAGAAAGGTGAATTGAAAATGAGAGTTCAAGATGAAGAAGTCACCTTCAGTGATTTCAAAGCCATGTCGAGTCCTCAAGGTGATGCAGAATGTTACAAGATAGATATTGTAGAGAAGGGAGTTGCAAACACGCAGGGTGAATCAGTATTTCAGCAACCTACGAGCATAGTGCAGTGATGAGCGGAAAATATATCAATATTTACCGCCCCTTTTTACTTAATATTTTGTATAGTTTCTCGAGTTTTAAGAACGTTTTGATGTGTTTTAGTTTATTTTACAGATAAAATAAAATCGGGACTTAATGGAACCAATCAGGATGAAATATGGAACAAATAAGGGCAAAAACTGAACTTGACATTTTATTTTTGGAGATTGGAAACTTGAAATGGCGTTCTAACGAAGTACAATTTCGGAAATTCCAACTTTGCGCAATTGTCGTAATTTGGCCATAACCTTTTACGCCGATATCGGATTGAGGTGATTCAAGTTCTAGATTAAAGAAGACTCAAAGATCTACAACTTTGAAGTTCTTATAATTTCGAATTCTGAAGTTTCCATGACCGAAATTGATAAAACATTCGGAAGTGTGTTATGTGTAATTATTTAAGTCATTTTCAAAATAAATTAAAAATTAAAAATTAAAAATAAAAATTGTCAAACTTCCACCAAACATGCTTGCATGTTTGGTGGAGTATTTTGTGCCGTGTTTGGTCCCATTTTTGGTGGAGCAATTGGTGGAGAAATTGGTGGAAGCATTTAGATTTGCCTATAAATACCAAGCTAAACTTTGTAAATTTTTCATGCTTTCTTTAGATGAATTTCTCCATGAAAACCTAAAAGAAAGTGTCTTGTATATTTATTTAAGTTTTCTTGTATTTTTTTTATTCAATTAATAAAATTTTGTGTGATTTCATTTACAGCATGAGCAGGTAATCTCATTCTGCTGGGGTGAAAATGTGAGACTTTTAATATAATAAATTAGATTAATCTCCCTTATTTTAATTAAAATTTGGATTAATTAGTTACCGCCTATATGGCCGTTTTAGGTGACAACCTTATTTACCGCCTATATGGTCGGTTTTATATTTCAGACGTAGTTTCCGCCTATATGGTCGGTTTAGGTAATAACCTTGTTACCGCCTATATGGTCAGTTGGACTTAATTAAGACAAATGGAATTTTCGCCTTTATGGTCTGGTTAAATATAATTAATTAATCGGTATACATTGACAATAAGGGAGATTTCTAATTTTGAAATATTAAAAGTGGATCCTCTAACCCCAACATTTTCTTTCATTATTGTAATTTTACATTTTTTTATCTTCAAGTTATTTTTTATGATATTTTTTTTATTTAAGTGTTTAGTAATCCTAGGTATGTGTTCTAACTAAATACATAATCTAGGGTTGTGATGAATTCCAATATCACCAGTTTATAAGTTGATTATTTTATGCCTAGGGTAATAAATTGGTTTATTTACTGAGTCTTAGTCTTAATGCTTCTTTTTAACTGGCCATTAATAAGATTGATTTGGTAAACTTAAAATGAACTTGGAAAATGGATTTTGGGTTTAGCCTTAGACTCAATAGCTCATGATCTCATCTTGGGGTAAATGTCTCTTAGGTAGATTTCCTTACAGGATAGGAATATACTTGTCTGGCGGGGGTAGCTATAATTGAAACTTAAACTTAATGAATTTGAAGTTTCTTAATTAACATAGGAATATAGTTAAATGGGTTACTTTGGGTGTTTGCATCTGACCATCGGAAGAGACTTTTGCATAACTTCGTGTTCCGGGTTAATAAACCGATTTATTACACAAACACGAGATAATCACTTCATCTTTAAAATATATTGGAAGGATTCACAACCCTATATAGTTTTATA
Organism: Zanthoxylum bungeanum; assembly: GCA_019454045.1. Taxonomy (NCBI): domain Eukaryota; kingdom Viridiplantae; phylum Streptophyta; class Magnoliopsida; order Sapindales; family Rutaceae; genus Zanthoxylum; species Zanthoxylum bungeanum. The sequence continues at coordinate 3,800 of SKCR01001964.1, read as the reverse complement.
ATATTGATTTTTCCTTAAGTTTACTTTCGCACTATTTTTTTTACTTGTTTTAGATAAATATCATTATCCAACCAACAATCAATCAATTAGATACTCGTAGACATTTAGCTTGAATAAATTAATAGCATAGGTATTATGTCCTCGTGGGATTGATACATTTTATACTACTTGAACGATTCGTGCACTTGCGTTATACGTGTGTGATAACACCGGTCAAGTTTTTGGAACCGTTGCGAGGACTTATTTATATTTCCCTATTAGTTTTGGGGTTGGATATGTTAATTATATCTAATTTCTTTTTATTTATTATTTTTGTTTTCTTGTGTTTCAGGTTCTCAGACACTACATGAGACGAACTAGAAGATTTGAAATCCAATCGCTTGACCCAGAGATTGAAAGAACCATCAGACAGTTGAGAAGGCCAATAAGCACTAATCAACATGGAACCTGAACCTTTGGAGATTGCACCACCAATTTCCATTCGAGACATAACTATTCCGGTGGTTGATGGCTACATTTCATGTATTGCACTTCCTATTTTACCAGCAAATGCGTGTGACATCAAAACATGCATTCAGATGATACAACAGTCAGTTCAGTTTGGGGGGAATGCAACTGAAGTTCCTAATGCCCACATCAGTAACTTCCTGGAAGTTTGCGGCACTTTCAACGATAACCGAGCAGCTGAAGAAGCAATGAGACTACGTGTTTTCACATATTCCTTCAAAGACAGAGCTAAAGCTTGGCTACATTCACTACCAGCAGGTTCTATCGCAACTTGGAACACTCTAGCCACCAAATTCCTTGCAAAGTACTTTCTACCAGCCAAAACTACAAAGCTGAGCAATGACATCACATCCTTTGTGAAACATGACTCAGAATCCCTCTGTGAAGCTTGGGAAAGGTATAAAGATTTACTTAGAAAATATCCTCATCATGAGATTGCAAAATGGCTACAAGTCCAAACCTTCTACAATGGAATTTCTAGACAGATGAGAACAACAATTGATGCTGCTGCTGGAGGAGCTTTAATGGCAAAAGGAGAAGATCAAGCCTTGGACATAATTGAAGAAATAGCCAACAATAATTCTTTGTGGCCAATAGAAATGAGCATGATTCAATGAATCGTAGGAATCCAGAAAGTGAGAGCCAACACAGCAATGAATGCCAAGCTGGAGCAGATGTCCAAATGCCTGGAAACACTTAGTACACAAGTTGTAAACATCACCAGAGCCATAAGTTCGCCATATGGAGGAGCACCAGAGAAAAACCAACATAAAGAGACGGTGAATTATGTCAACAATTTACACAGACAGTGGAATAATCCATATTCCAACACCTATAACCCAGAGTGGAGGAATCATCCTAATTTCGCATGGAGCAACAATTCAGGGCAAAAGAACACTCCACCACCCGGATTCCAACAACAAAACAAAGGTAAGGAATATGAAAAAGAACCAGAAATGAAGGAATGGATTGTACAGATGTTCAAAAAACAACGAGCGACATACGATGCTATGTTTCAAAGCCAATATGCTTCTATAAGGCATTGGAAAATCAAATTGGACAATTGGCCAATGCTCAGAGTTAGAGACCACAAGGAAATATTCCCAACAACACAGGACCAAATCCAATGAATAGAGGGAATGAGCAATGTCAAGCCATTACCTTGAAAAGCGGTACTGAAATCAACAAAGATGTTGGAATCAAGGCATCAATTGAAGAAATTCCAAAAGAAGCAGTTCCACAGATGGAGGAAAAAGAAGCAAAGGAAAAAGATCAAGAAAGATTCACTCCACCTCCACCTTTTCCACAGTGTCTTCAGAAAAAAAAAACTGGACAAGCAGTTTGCTCGATTCCTGGAGGTCTTCAAAAAGCTGCATATCAACATTCCATTTGCAGAAGCGTTGGAACAAATGCCCAGCTATGTCAAATTTATGAAAGATATTTTGTCACGAAATCGGAGATTGGGAGATTATGAGACAGTAGCATTGACAGAAGAATGTAGTACCATTATTCAGAGGAAACTTCCCCCAAAATTGAAAGATCCTGGCAGTTTCACTATCCCATGCACCATTGGAGAACATTATATTGGTAAAGCTTTGTGTGATTTAGGTGTTAGTGTTAATTTAATGCCTTTTTTATTTATAGGAAACTGAAGATTGGAGAAGCAATGCCCACCTCAGTCTCTCTGTAATTTGCTGATAGAACGCTCACATTTCCGATAGGTGTAGTTGAAGATGTGCTGGTCAAAGTCGACAAACTCATTATCCTAGCAGATTTCATTATCCTTGACATGAAAGAAGACAAAGATGTACCGATCATCCTAGGGAGACCATTCTTGGCTACAAGTCGAACTGTTATTGATGTACAAAAATGAGAACTAACCATGAAAGTGCAGGACCAATAAGTTACCTTCAATGTTTTCAAAGCCATGAAATTCCCGAGTGATGAGAAGTAAGAGGAATGTTTCGGAATTGATGTTATAGATAGTATCATCAAGGATACTGATGCACTGCCACTTCCCATAGATAAACTTGAAGCTTGTATCACCAACATGACTGACAACGAGCTATATGCTGAAATTCTGGAATGTATCAACTATCTTGACAGACCATTTTGTTTCAAATCGACACCACAGGTGGAAAGTTTAGAACTACCGAAAAATGAGCGAATCAAGCCTTCAATTGAAGAACCACCACAGCTAAAGCTAAAGCTACTTCCGAGCCATATAAGGTATACATTCTTAGGAAACTCTACTGATTTACCTGTGATTATTTCTTCGTCGCTAACATTGGAGCATGAAAAAAAGTTACTGAGAGTAGATAAAGCAAAGATCGAAACAATTGAAAAACTACCTCCACCAACATCAGTCAAAGGGATTCGAAGTTTTCTCGGACATGCAGGCTTTTACAGGAGATTTATCAAAGACTTATCTAAGATTGCTAAAACTCTATGCAATCTTCTGGAGAAAGATGTGCCTTTCAACTTCGCCAAAGAATGCCACGAAGCTTTTGAGATCTTAAAACAGAAGCTGGTCTTTGCCCCCATCATAGTAGCACCGGACTGGACCCTTCCATTTGAGGTGATGTGTGATGCTAGTGATTTTGCTGTAGGTGCAGTTTTGGGACAACATAAAGCAAAAATTTTCCACACCATTTACTATGCTAGCAGAACTCTGAATGAAGATCAACTTAACTACACAACCACTGAAAAGGAATTGCTTGCAGATGTGTTCGCTTTTGATAAATTCCGCTCTTATCTGCTGGGTCCCAACGTGGTGGTCTACACAGATCATTCAGCAATCAAATACTTGATCGCGAAGAAAGATGTCAAACCTAGATTGATCCGCTGGGTGCTTCTACTGGAAATCCGAGACAGGAAAATGGACATAAAACCAAGTGACATATCACTTATCGAGGCTCGATAATGGAGAAACAGTTGGCAATGAACTGACAATCAAATAAACTTTTCCAGATGAACAATTGTTTTCCATGAAATAGCAGGAAGTCCCTTGGTATGCTGACTATGTAAATTACATAATATCGGGAAAATGGCCGTTGGAATTGACTCATCAGCAACGAAAGAAATTCTTCAAAGAAGTCAAGCACTATGTCTGGGATGAGCCGTACCTATTCAAATGTTGTGCGGATCAATTACTGAGACATTGTGTTCCACGGGAGTAGGTCAATAGTATCTTGCAATGTTGTTATTTATCACCATACGGGGGACACTTCAGTGGAAATAAAACTGCACCCAAAGTCCTACAATCAGCACTACCAAATGGGTTGAAGCAACAT
>SKCR01001963.1:0-14336 GCA_019454045.1 Zanthoxylum bungeanum | reverse complement strand
TTATTTTCTCAGATGCGCACTTAAATAAATAAATAAAAACTCTTAAACAGTAGTTATACATTTCAAAATCCGATCCATTTGGACAGATGCCACACCTTTTCCAGCTTTTTGGGAACTTTTAAATTTTTTTTATTTTTTGCCCCTTAAACAATATAGCAACTCTCTCTCTCTTTCAATAGCCAACTTTAGCTTACAAGGCAAACAAAATTTTGTCTTCGTGAACATGTGATAGCTAGCACTTGGGCATGGAAGACTGCAAGTTCCCTTAAGCTGCCCACTTCTTGTTCTTAATGTTTCTTTTTCATTTTTTATTTTTTGCAAATGCATTAATGTAATCAAAATATGCATAAACCCTTTAAGGGTTTTGTTTTGTGGGTTTTTTAAAATAATAATAATAATATTTTTGACAGATGGAAAGCTGGGTTTAGATCTGCAAGATTTAACAAAGCTTTGTAACTTTCTTTGACAGGCTAGCTCAAATGTGCTGGAGTTCAAATGGATAGTATCATAGAACATGTGTTAAATATTGGATTCAATACTAATCTAAATTGTATTATATTTTTCATAATTTTATATCACGCGTGTTTAATAGTAATGTACGGTTGAGTTATAAATAAATTGTTATCCGAAACTCAGCTTAATATTGAACTTAAATGTAACTTATTTTACAATTAATATTATTCATTATATGATAGTTTTTCAATATAATTAATTCATATTATAGCATAATTTTATTTGATTAATGTACTATAGGATAATATGATACGTCTTATATATGCACATGATATTTCCCGGATCGGGATATGTCCTCATCATTTAATTAGTTCATTATATTTCTTTTCTTTTAAATATATGGAGTATATTTCTTATAAAAATTTATGACAATCAAGAATTTTATCTACTCTACTTAGACCCGAAAAAAAAAATTAACGGTGCGATTTTTAATGATTTCAGTATATATATACACACACATATACACATCTACTATTTTTGCAATCCATAATCTTCGGAATTTCAGCCACGTAACCCGACCGTCAACGTTATCTCGCAAACGGAGATTCCCTCACGCTGTCACTGTTTATGATAGCGCCACCTGTCCCTATCTTCTCCCCTCTCTGTGGTTTGAAAAATTAAAATTAAAACCCCCCACCAAAAAAATAAAAAATAAAAAATAAAAGCCTACTGATAATGCTAACCAAAAAGCACCAATAGGAACCTTTCCTTTGCCACGCCAGAAAAAAACTATCTACGTGGCCCTGATTAAAAAAAAAGGGAGAGAATATCACCTCCCCGATAATGTTCACTATCTCCCCTTATACCGACTGTTTTATTGTTTATATATATTTACTTTTATGATAAAAATAATTAATATTTTTGTATTATTATTAATGAGAGGGGTTAATTTAACGAAAAATACTCAAATAAAAATGAGCTAAAATGCTAAAGTATAATTAGAATAAATTTATTAAAATAATTAAACGAAATCTTTTTCAGTAAATATATTTTAGATTTTGTATTATTTTGTATAGAAAATTATGAAAAAAACTGAAAATAGATGAGAGTGTTGGATATTATAAAAACAATAAGAAATAAGTGGCAATTCATATAAACATTAGGGGCAAAAGTGAAAAAAAACGTATGGCTTACAGGCACTTACAAGAAACAACAACTGAAAAAAGTACGTGACATGCTTATCGGAGATACAAAACTGCTTCAACAAATCTACATTTAACTTTAAATGACGTAAATGCCCTGTACTTTGTATTTTAAGGACATCAGATTCCTTATTCCCTTGTTTAGATCTGAGAATCTCCGCCATCCGATGACAGAATAAATAATGGTCTTAGATCTGTTTGCCACGTGCCCTATTGGCACTGGCTTACGAAATTTTCAGTTGGCTACGGTAACTTTCCTCAATTTAAACGTGCGGTAAATCTCTTGTCCGATTATTTGATCACGTTTTTTAAGCTAATTTTTGTTTTCTAATCCCGATTTATTAACTAAATTTTGACATGCAAATGGAAGATTCGACAAATAAAACCAAGCATTTAATTACATTTAGTCACTCAACAATTTAGTGTTTATTATAATTATTGTTGATGGTGTTTTTAGGCACTATTTATTTAAGACGGCACGACATGGGCAAAAAGGTAATTTCTCCTTGGTCAAGATCATTAATACCGACCCGACCATATGAGTGAGTGGGCCGAGAACTTATGATCCAATTACCGACCACTTTGGTTCGGATGACCGGGGCAATTATCAGGTCGACAGCAGCATTCTCAGTACAAAAGACTATTATGACCGACCACATGAAGACCGAGCATAGGGCAAGACATGTTCGGGAAAATAAAGCATTCTATCCATACAAGATAAGATAATAAGTTATCCTACTTTCATGGGGTAAACTAGTAAGTCAATGTCCTAGTATGATAAAGAAAGTAAAGGTAGTTTTGATTAGGAATCCTTATGGGAAAATGGAGTAGTTTTTACTAGGAAATTCTTATAGGAGAAGGAATATGATTTCTACACTATTATAAATAGGAGGGCAGAGTATGTGTAAAAGACATCAAAAATAAAGGATCTGAATCTTCAAGTTCTGACTTGTAGAGATTTGAGAAGAGTGTTTGAGTAATAAAAGTATCATCCATTTTGTGTCCGTGGACGTAGGTCGGATCCAAATCCACCCGAACCACGTTAAATCCCCTTGTTGTTTGATGTGTTTATCTGTTTTTCGCTAAATTTGCCTTTAGTCCCCCATAACCAAACAAATTCACTATTGAGGGAGGATTTTCTCGGGAGTGATATTCCAATATTACCCTGAGACCAAAATCAGCCGTCAACAGTTGGCGCCGTCTGTGGGGAATCGAACAAAAAGCAACTCGTGTAGTGAGACGATGGCGGAAGGCGGAAACCACCAATCATCAGGGAGCTCGGCTGCAGATTGGATGGAGAAAATGGAGGAAAATATGAGGAAAGATAGAGAGGAAAATCAAATCCTTCTGAAATCCATGATGAACAAACTGGAGAGGATGGAAGAAACGAATAATGAGAAACTTGAAGCCGGAACCAGTCGGAGGAGAGGCGAAATAGCGGAAGGAAAAAGGGTCGCAAATGTGAGTGATGACGAAGAACCGAGGAGGAAGGGTCCCTACGGATTGAGGTACGTAGTGGTAGAAAAAGATTTACAGACGGAGGATACGTGGGAAGAAGAAGAGGGGAGACAGTCGCCAGATTCATCCCGTGATGGCCCTCGCGACACCCAGAAGGGGAATCATGAAGGATAGTGAAACTGGACGGGAAGTCTCAAGTCATAAGGAACGCCGCACCCGTGGTGACAGACGCGAAGGAGGCCACGGGAGGCCATAGTGACACAGATGGCAGTATAAAGTCTTGTTAAGAAAAGAAATGGCCAAGTGGGGAGTAAACCCCAAAACTGATACATCAGATGCTCGGGATGACGAGGTTGAATCTCCCTTCACAGAAGAAATAAGGTCGGCAAAATTCCCAAGACATTTCAACATGCCATCCATGACGCCCTACAAAGGCCATTCAGATCCAAAGTCTCACATTGAAAGTTTTGTCATATTAATGGAGGTCCAAGGAGTAGTAGTAGGGGATGCCGTTTGTAAAGTTTTCCCTCTAACCTTGGGAGGATCTGCCATTCTGTGGTTCAGAAGTCTAGCCCCAGGGAGCATCGGAAGCTTCGTGCAACTCAGGAAGTCATTTGTTCGGCACTTCAAAGGGGCATGCGTCCCAAAGAAAATGGTGGGAGAATTGAGACTGATGAAGCAGGGGATGATGAGCCCCTGAGGAATTTTATTGAAAGGTACCACAATTTGGTGCTCGAGGTCGGAGCGTACGAGTCATCGGAAGCGCTAGAAGTCTCAAGGGAGGTCTGAAGGTCGGGAAGTTGTGGACTCACCTGAGGATTCAAGACGTATCGGATTATGCCACTGCCTGGAGTTGGCCAGGAAGTTATTAATAGAGGAGGAGAGAAAAAGACTGTCCGAGGAGTAGACACCCGAAAGGCTAAGATACTCAGGTCAGACAATCAGTGGGATTCGATCAGAAATTTGAGGAGACCAGTCCCGGAGCAGAAGAAACTCAGACCGATACCTCCGAGTAGTATAGTAATTTTCAAGAGATAAAGTCGTATGTCCAAGTCAACCGTGTCGCGGGGAGGACAATATACACCCCCCTGAACAAACCTATGACCCAGATAGTTCGGGAAATCCAGGACAAAGGTCTGTTGGCCGAGCCTAAATTGAGAAGGTTCCCGATTGAGGAGGGAAATAGTAGGGCTTACTGTATCTACCATAACGTAAGGGGACATGCCACGAATGGGTGCAGAGACCTGCGGGAGCAGGTGGAAGACTTGGTGAAAGAAGGCTATCTCAGTGAGTACATAGACCATTCTGTTTTGAGGTCGACCAAAGTTGATAGCGGAAGTCATCCGGTCGGATGCATGGAATGCTGAGATGCAGAGATGATGTATTAGGAAGAGCCTTACTTGTAGTGACATTTGTAGAGTTGCAAGAAAGACAACAGATCCCAAAAATGTGAGTAAGACCTTTTCTGTCTTAGGCTGACATTTATTTATGCTTGTTTGTTGTGGTCCACACAATAAGTTTTGATATTTGTTTTACGGCTCGGGTCTGCTCTTGTACCGCCGAGTCCGTTTTGTTGATATATGTTTATTTCCGGCTCGGGTCTGCTCTTGTACCGCCGAGACCGATGTTTATTTCCGGCTCGGGTCTGCTCTTGTACCGCCGAGACCGATGTTTCTTTCCGGCTCGGGTCTGCTCTTGTACCGCCGAGACCGATGTTTATTTCCGGCTCGGGTCTGCTCTTGTACCGCCGAGACCGATGTTTCTTTCCGACTCGGGTCTGCTCTTGTACCGCCGAGATCGATGTTTCTTTCCGGCTCGGGTCTGCTCTTGTACCGCCGAGACCGATGTCTCTTTCCGGCTCGGGTTTGCTCTTGTACCGCCGAGACCGATGTCTCTTTCCGACTCGGGTCTGCTCTTGTACCGCCGACGATCGATGTCTTCCTGTCGGGTTGCTCTTTGTACCGCCGAGGCCGATGTTTATTCGGCTCGGGGCTGGATTTCGTTCCGCCGAGGCCACTTTTAATCGGCTCGAAGCTGGATTCGTTCCGCCGAGGCCACTTGGATTACCTAGCTCGGGGCTGGATTCGTTCCGCCGAGGCCACTTGGATTACCTGCTCGGGGCTGGATTCGTTCCGCCAAGGCCACTTGGATTATTCGGCTCAGGGCTGGATTCGTTCCGCCGAGGCCGCTTGGTTATTCGGCTCGGGGCTGGATTTCGTTCCGCCGAGGCCACTTGTTTTATTCGGCTCGGGCTGGATGATTCGTTTCGCCGAGGCCACTTGATTAATCGGCTCGGGGCTGGATTCGTTCCGCCGAGGTCACCTGATTAATCGGCTCGGGGCTGGATTCGTTCCGCCGAGGCCACTTGATTAATCGGCTCGAAGCTCGATTCGTTCCGCCGAGGCCACTTGGATTACCTGGCTCGGGGCTGGATTCGTTCCGCCGAGGTCACCTGATTAATCGGCTCGGGGCAGGATTCGTTCCGCCGAGGCCACTTGATTAATCGGCTCGAAGCTGGATTCGTTCCGCCGAGGCCACTTGGATTACCTAGCTCGGGGCTGGATTCGTTCCGCCAAGGCCACTTGGATTATTCGGCTCAGGGCTGGATTCGTTCCGCCGAGGCCGCTGGTTTATTCGGCTCGGGGCTGGATTTCGTTCCGCCGAGGCCACTTGTTTATTCGGCTCGGGGCTGGATGCGTCCGCCGAGGCCACTTGATTATCGGCTCGGGGCTGGATTCGTTCCGCCGAGGTCACCTGATTAATCGGCTCGGGGCTGGATTCGTTCCGCCGAGGCCACTTGATTAATCGGCTCGAAGCTCGATTCGTTCCGCCGAGCCACTTGGATTACCTGGCTGGGGCTGGATTCGTTCCGCCAGGCCATTTGGATTATTCGGCTCAGGGCTGGATTCGTTCCGCCGAGGCCACTTGTTTATTCAGCTCGGGGCTGGATTCGTTCCGTCGAGGTCACTTGGTTTCTCTCAGCTCGGGGTCGGTTTACGTCCCACCGAGTCCGTCTTTTTGGTCTGGGGACGTAACATTCCCCCAGGGCCAAGTATTCATCTCAGTTCGGGGTCGGGTTACGTCCCACCGAGTCCGTTCTTTTGGTCTGGGGACGCAACATTCCCCCAGGGCCAAGTGTTCATCTCAGCTCGGGGTCGGGTCGTGTCCCACCGAGTCCATCCTTTTGGTCTGGGGACGTAACATTCCCCCAGGGCCAAGTGTTCATCTCAGCTCGGGGTCGGGTCGTGTCCCACCGAGTCCGTCCTTTTGGTCTGGGGACGTAACATTCCCCCAGGGCCAAGTGTTCTTCTCAGCTCGGGGTCGGGTCATGTCCCACCGAGTCCGTCCTTTTGGTCTGGGGACGTAACATCCCCCCAGGGCCAAGTGTTCATCTCAGCTCGGGGTCGGGTCGTGTCCCACCGAGTCCGTCCTTTTGGTCTGGGGACGTAACATTTCCCCCGGAGCCAAGTGTTCATTTCAGCTCGGGGTCGGGTTACGTCCCATCGAGTCGGTCGTCGTCAGCATAAGGGCAAAGCATTGTCTCCACGGGTAGATATCGGGATCCTCGTTGACTAAGCACATGAGGGTGGCAGGAAGGACCAGATTTGCAGCCAATGCATTTTTCTCTGCGATTCTTGGAATGACCACCGACGGATTCATCGGCACACCATCTTTTTTATAGTTCCCGGCATCAACTCGCAAACTCGTTGTTACCGAGAACTAGGGGACAGATGTTGATGGTGTTTTTAGGCACTATGGTATTTAAGACGGCACGACATGGGCAAAAGGGTAATTTCTCCTTGGTCAAGATCATTAATACCGACCCGACCATATGAGTGAGTGGCCGAGAACTTTATGATCCAATTACCGACCACTTTGGTTCGGATGACCGGGCAATTATCAGGTCGACAGCAGCATTCTCAGTACAAAAGACTATTATGACCGACCACATGAAGACCGGGCATAGGGCAAGACATGTTCGGGAAAATAAAGCATTCTATCCATACAAGATAAGATAATAAGTTATCCTACTTTCATGGGGTAAACTAGTAAGTCAATGTCCTAGTATGATAAAGAAAGTAATGTAGTTTTGATTAGGAATCCTTATGGGAAAATGGAGTAGTTTTTACTAGGAAATTCTTATAGGAGAAGAATATGATTTCTACACTATTATAAATAGGAGGGCAGAGTATGTGTAAAAGACATCAAAAATAAAGGATCTGAATCTTCAAGTTCTGACTTGTAGAGATTTGAGAAGAGTGTTTGAGTAATAAAAGTATCATCCCTTTTGTGTCCGTGGACGTAGGTCGGATCCAAATCCACCGAACCACGTTAAATCCCCTTGTTGTTTGGTGTGTTTATCTGTTTTTTTCGCTAAATTTGCCTTTGGTCCCTCATAACCAAAAAAATTCACTATTGAGGGAGGATTTTCTCGGGAGTGATATTCCAATATTACCCTGAGACCAAAATCAGCCGTCAACAATTATTAATATAAAGTGCTAATAATTATATTGAGATTCTATAAGATACAAATATTTATATTTTAGACTGAAGAAAATTTACTTTATATCAATAAAATAAAATATGGATCGGATTAGGATAATTTTTTAAACCCGCTCGATCTGGTTCAAGGAAAATGTTAATATACATCTCGAAAAATGGGGAAAATATATGTCTTACCCTCGTAGGTGGGCGAGCAACATATTTGAAATAAATAAATATTTAGGCGGTCAAATTTAAAAATAATTAATAAATATTATGATAATTTTTAAGATGCTAAAGTTATATAAATATATAATATCGGATTATATCGAGTCAACCAGATTTTTAAAAATCAAACATGTTTATGATCATTTTACAAGGCGAGGTCAACCCGAAAATCGCTTTTTAATTTTTAAAACCTGCATATGTCTGGTCAGGTCACCACGAATCAATAATTTGAGTCCAAGATTTTTACATCCCTAACTCAATGTAAAAATTTTACGAAACTTGGTGGTAATTTGTATCAAAATTTAGCATGACCGCGTGCCTTACGGAGAAACCCAACTTAAACGAACTTTCTGGTTTGTTGATGAAGTATTCGTCTTTCAATGGAAAAAGAGTTAAATCCTACTAAATATTATGGTAAAAAGGAGAAATTATTTTTTTTTCTCATCAATTTACTTTTCCCACAAAAAACTTTAAATTTTTTAATATTTCCTACCTAAAGGAATGGTCCAGCACATAACGCTTCTCATAGACAGTTTTACCCTTTTTTTTTCAAAGAAATTATTTTCACAATTCGAACTTGTGACATCTAGATTACAATGAAATAAACTTACCGTTATACCAATACACATCCTCATATTTCAAATTTATTCATTTTTTTTCACACGATAAAATGAAAAAAAGTATAAATTATATATTTAATTTAGACAAAATTATCGGTTATATACTTGATAAAAATGAAAAAAAAAAACTAATTAAAATTACTGGTGAAAAATGTAGCAATTTCAAAATTTTATTACCAAAATGAATTATGTAATTTAAAAATAAAATAAAATTTCCGAATGTAGTGATCCAACGTTTTTTTCGATCGAGCAAGTGATACATAGCCACAGGACACGCCATTCCACGTGGCAGAATCAGAGGCGAAGGAAGAAAAAATTGGTGGGTCACCAAAGTAGGAAGAACCGGTCTTAAGGTGTGGTTTAATAAAAACCGGCTATAGACAGTGAAGAAATGGGTGTTTACCGATAGGCCCGGTGACAGGGGGTCAATGATATAAGAACTGGGGTTTAAGCAAATTTTTGAGTGGTTTTCAGAGGGTTTAAATTTAAAAAAGAAAAAAGAAAGAGAGAATTTTGGTTATTGAAGAGAGGAATTGTGAAGGTAATTTTTTTAATGGGTCGAGTTTCAGATCAAGGTTTTGTTTTGTTTTGTTTTTTTTGTTTCTCGAGAAAATATGGGATAGAAAATGAGCGAAAGTTTTGGATTTGGAATGAAATTGAGCAAATTGATTATTGAAGAGAGGAATTGAGAAGGTAGATTTTTGTGGATCGGGTTTAAAAACAAGGTTTTGTTTTGTTTGTTTCTCGCGAAAATATGGGATAGGAAATGAGGGAAAGTTTTGGAGATGGAATGAAATTGAGTTGAGCAAATTGATTTCTCTTTTCAATTATCACATCTTTTGCATTTCTGCCAATTTCGAGAAAAGGGTTCGCGTTTGAACGTTTAATTGATTTCAAGAGGTGAGGAAATTGAATTGTTGTGGTTTTTTTTTGCTTGACATTTTTTGTTTTTATTAAAATTAAGTTATTTTTTTTGGTTGAAAAGTGTGTTTGGGTGCCGAGAATTGACGAGAAAATTCCATTTTGAAGGAAAGTTAAACCCCGGAATGCCTTTCTCCCTGCCAATTTCGGCACCAAAATTGGTTTCTTATTTAGTTTTTCATTTCATCTTGTTTTGAAAAATTGGTTGATGTTTTGGGATTTTATTGTTGATTTTGTTGTTGTTCAGTAATTGGGGTTTATTTTCATGGGTTCGATCTGGGATTTGACGGATAATTCAATATTTCCCAAACTTTTTGTATTTAAATATTCAAAAAAATTCTTAAATGATCGAGTTTCGTTTTTTTTTTCCTTCCTTCTTAATTATTTTTTTCCCATTTGCTATTGAGATTTTCGAGATCGATCTTCGTTAAGGGTTTAAGATCACATATTTTCATAATTTATTTGTGTACTGGCCAATTTATCCCCAATTTTTCTCTTTAATATCTGAAATATTTCTATGGATTCTATGGTTTGTGGATCCTCTGTTTCAGGGTTTTGTTGTGGTTTAGGACCTTAGGGTGTTTGCTTTTTGAGAAAATATCTTTTTTGGGAAAAGGGTAATTTAAATTTGTGGTTTCAATTTCATTATCTTATTTTTTTTTAATCATTTTGTGGCTATTCTTTATGAATTTTCGTTTTTAGTGGCTTTGTTGCACCTGTGATCAGTTACCTATTCCATACAATTGCGTATAATTTTACTCAATTTTGTGTTTTTGAGGTTTATCTTACTGATCTGTGATTCTATGTTTTTGAAGGTCAGATCATGTGGATCTGATGGTAGTTACAGAATTAGGGTTTTACATGAAATTTTAATTTGTAAAATTTGGTGTGTCGATGAATTTGTCTGGGTAGCTTTTGTTTTAATCGAACTGAGGCTCTAGAATTGCTAGTAGTTATCTAATTTTTAAATCCTCAAATATATGGTAACATTTCCTCTGCAAAAGGAAGGATTTTGATTGTTTTATGCTTTCTTTTGTAATGTGATATCTATTCACCATTTAGGGAATGGAGTTTTCTTCCCTTGAATGTTCTTAGTATATGAGTTTCGTTATACCATCTGAAAATTTGCTTCTTTTTTATTTTCTTAATATTGATGCTTATAAACATGTTGTTACTTGTACATTCAATATAAGGAATGATATTATTTCTTTTGTGTTAACCTTTCCCCGGTTTTGTTTCAGGATTTTGTGTGTTAAGATTTCGGTGGTGTGCATTGATTGGAAAATAGATTAAGAATGCTGTTTGCTGAATTGTTCTTGGTGTGATCATTGAGATATGGTGTTGCAGAAAAGGTTAGATTATGGATTCAATGGCTATCAGGTGCCATATTCGCCTCGAGCCACCAGATCAGCTAGGGTAATATATTCATTTTTTTTTTGTGTGGCCCAATTTATTTCTGTACTTGTGTGCTTTCCTTCGAGGGGGGATGCTGATCTATGACAATCACTTTTTCAGAAGAGGCGTTTGTTCAAGAAGAGAGCTGAAGACAGTCAAATGCGTGCATTTAACTTATTGGCCACCGTAGCTGGAAAGCTATTGGTTGAGAAACAAAATACTCCTGGTTCCAGTAACACATCAACGGACAAAGATCAGTCTGCGGTCACAAAAGATACTGAGAAAAAGGATGAAAACAAGCATTTGAAAGTAGAAACATGTGATCAAGGAAGCTGTGGTAGGGGATTCTTTGTCTCTCCGCTTGTCTCACAAGCTCATGGTCAGAAATGTAGTCGTAAGGAACCATCAAGTCAACAGGATGATGCCCATTTTGGATTTGCTTCTGTAATAAGAACTTCTGATTGCTCTGTGGGGTTTGGTGATCAGAAGTTGGTGAATGGCAAAGCCAAGAATGAAATGGGGACTTTAGCTAGCAAAGTAGAGGTAGGTCTGTTTGGGTACAGGGAGTATGGTAACTGTAAAGTAGAGGCTGAAACCAAAGCGGTCATAAAAGATGAGTCTCATAAGGCTGTAAAAGCGCAACTTGGTGCTAGGGCTGATGTGTGCAGTTTTGTGGATCCATCGGTTTGTGATGGGAAACCTCCTGCATTAGTTAGTTCAGATAGTAGTGCCAAGGTGTCATTGTGCGGGGACCCTAGTCCCCATAGTTCTTTTCCCGCTAGTCGGGATTATGTAAATGTAGTTAGTAGAGATGATGACGAAAATTCCCCAGGGTGTACTCACCCTAACACCACAAAAAAGTCCTTTAGGCCAGCACTACGTATTGGGGACAGAAGAATCAGGAAAATATTGGCTTCTAAATATTGGAAAGTAGCTCCGAAATTGAAGGATGCAACAATTTCTAATACTGGTAATAGGCTAATATAAGCTATTAAGTGGCTTCTTTATATTTTGTCACTTCTTATTCTGAGGTTTTTATCTTATGATTGGAAGTTTTGATGGTTTCAGATGGTGATTTGAAGACTGTTTTCCTTAACAGGAATAGCTTTTACAGAAGTATAAGATCTGAAAGGAATTATCCGATCAAGAAAAGGAGACTTTTTAACTGTAGCTCAGTATCAAATTATGATGGAAGAATTAGTAGTGAGAATATTTGTTTTTCACCTGACAGAGGCACTAGTGGAGATGTTTCTACTTTGTGTACAAAGATGCATGAATGTATATAAACTATTAAGCTGCATGTTATTTTTCATATTTTATTACATTTAGTTTTGATTGCTACTTGCTGCCTTTTGTTGATCAATTCTACTTTGTGTTATGCAGCCACCAGATTATCATCTTCAGTAGCAGGTTCGCACACATCATTTCAATCTAGGGATTCTCACGGTATGAGAGTCTTTGTTGGAGTGATTCATTTGTACATCTTTGAATTGATTGGTGTATGACATTCAAAGAGATTCTTACTCGAAGATGTCTTTCCTTTTACTCAGTGAAGCTCAGGATCAAGTCTTTCAGAGTGCCCGAGCTTTTTATTGAACTACCAGAGACTGCAACTGTTGGTTCACTGAAGGTATATTGGTATTGGATTTTGATGATCTTGATAAAAGCAATTGGCAGCTACTTCAGTGTCAAACATTTTGGTTGATTCTAAGAAGAACGTGCTAAGAGATTGTTCTACATTTAGTCTTCTGCCACTCGCTTTCTCTTTGTTTTGGCTGGCTTGGGAATTAAGTCTTGGGACATCGACTGTGAATGGCTTGATTTTGGGTTTTGAAGGATCATAATTTATGTGGTACATCAATGTATTTCGATATATCTGTATATACACATGCCTTGTTTTCTATATGCTTAACTTGTGATGATTAGCATCTATAGCAATTTGCCATATGATTGGTGGGCCACCGGCCACATGCATCAGTGACTTGGTTTCTGCCATGCATTCTGATTTCTGTGATCTGTGATTGTGTTTTAGAGGAGGGTTGTGGAGGCAGTGAATGCTATACTTGGAGGTGGATTACGTGTTGGCGTACTTCTTCAGGGAAAGAAGGTCAAAGATGACAACAAAACACTACTTCAGACTGGAATTTCTCATGATAACCAGATAGATGCTTTGGGTTTTAGTCTGGAGCCTAACACTTCACAAACTTCCCCACTGTTGTGCCATGGAGATTCTCCGTTTATGCTTCCTTGCAATACGCCACAGCCTTTTACCCGGTATTGGGAATTCGCTCTTTTTTGAACTTGATTTATCATGACAGCTAGTTACTATTTTGCAGAAATTGTTTCTTCATTATATGTTAGCAGCTTAAATGTAATATATTAATTGTCTTTTTTACCAGGTATCCACCCACTTCAGGTGTTGCTCAACAGGGAACTTGTGATGCTGCGCTTGAGCCTCACATGGCTAATTCAGGCAACTTTATTGAAAGTGATTACGATTCAGCACCCTCTCCAAATGACATGTCGATAGACGAAATCACTAAGGATGCTAAAGCACTGGTAACTGTTCCAGCAGTGAGTGTGGAGGCGCTAGCTGTGGTTCCAGTGCACCGGAAATCCGAGCGATCCGAGATAGTGCAACGCCGAATTCGTCGACCTTTCTCTGTTGCTGAAGTTGAAGCTCTTGTTCAAGCTGTTGAGAAACTTGGAACTGGAAGGTATGTTAGATGATACAATATTAGAATAAAATGTCTTTGCTTGTAAGACATGACAAAATCTGGATTAGATATTTGCTTTTCTTGGATTAGCTCCGAATGGTGCCCAATTAAATTTTTACAAGGATCACTTGATTTAAAATGTGATTTTGGAACTACTGGTTGACTGCCACCATTTTGTTACAGATAGGATTTTTAATGTTTCTTTAATCTGCAGGTGGCGTGATGTTAAACTACGAGCTTTTGATAATGCCAAGCATCGAACTTACGTGGATTTGAAGGCAAGCAGAGCATTTCTCTTGAATTTACTTTTTACTTCTAAAAAGTTTACTTAATGCTGCTAAATCGATCTTATGTTTTGCTGCATAACCAACTGTAGTTTTTTTATAAAGAATATGCTCGTAACTTCAATGAAATTGTTCGGTTGTTCCCTGATCGCTGTATTTTAAAACAACTTATTTTAAAATTCAAAAGTCTACTTTATGGCTTGGTCCCACAACAGCAGATAGGTTATTCTATATAAGCAAATAGTTGCTTGTACTACAGGTAAATAATTAGATGGTCTTTGTAGCTTTATTATTAAAACTGTTAGCGTTATCTTTCAAAACAACTGTCCCCCACATGGAATCTCTTGAATTCTTATTTTACACGACTAGTTGTGTACATTTTCATTCCACTTTCTTCTCTTGCATAAATCCCTTTTTGTCAAATGACATTATGCCAACTTTTTCCCTTTCTGTTTTAGCTGATATCTTTTGTAATCTTCTTGATTGGTTTGTTGCTTAAAAGTTTGTTGTCGCGGGAGTTGGTTTCGTTTGTGATGGTTTCTCCTTTTACGGGTTTGTGCAGGATAAGTGGAAAAC